>VWPW01024968.1:127586-144201 GCA_013389825.1 Crypturellus undulatus
CGGGGAGCGGCGCGGGGAGCCATGGAGCGAACCGGGGCGCTGCGGCTGCTCTCCGACCTGAGCGACGTGAGCCGCGGGCAGGCGCTGCGGGAGCTGCTGCGCGAGGGGCCCGGCCAGGTGCAGGCGAGCCCCGACGGGCGGCACGTGCTGGTGCTGCACGAGGGGCGACCGCCGCCGCTGCCGCGCGTCGCGGCCTTCCAGCGCGGCGGCAGCGGCTGCATCGGCGGCGACGCGGAGCTGCGCAGGAGCTGGCAGCCGCCGCAGCCGGCCCTCGTGGGGCTGCTATTCGTGCGGGCCGCTGCGGCGCTGGGCTCCTGGGCGCTGGCCATCGTGTGGGAGAGCGGCCACACCGAGGTGTGGGGCTTCACGGCGGCCCGCGGCTGGCAGCTGCTGCGGGCGCTCGAGCTGTGCCAGGGCACCCGGGCACGCGTCGCCTCCGTCTGCGCCCAGGGCGCCAGCCTGGTGTGGTGCGAGGAGCGGCCGTCACTCGGGGCCCCCTCGGGCACAAGCAAGGGCGCCTTCAGGTTCTGCGTGTGCAGCCGTGCGCTGGAGGTGGGCGAGCAGAGCGTGCGCCTCGGCGCCGTCACGATAGTCCTGCACAACAGCCCTGAGTACCAGCTCCTGGCGTCCCCCCAGCATGTCTTCCTGGTGCCTTCCGCGAGCGGTTTCATCACCGTCTCCAAGTTCCTGCTCGTCTGGCACGCCGAGGAGGCGAGGCTCACCGTCACTGCCCCCTCCGCGGGCTTCGTCCTCAGCAAGGTGCTGCACTCCAGCAGTGATTCGGACTTCAGGAAGCTCCTGCTTGGCTTTGTGGGTCTTCTCTCGACTCTGGTGCCTCTGGACATTCACACCTCTGCCCTGTCCAACCGCGGGGGGCTGCTGCTGGTGAGCACGCAGGGCACTGTGAATGTGTTAGAGCCAGATGGGACACAAAGGCACGTCTTTGACCTAGAGGGAGGCCCTTTGGCCCAAGGAGATGTTGTGCAGCTGAAGACCTTTGGTGATGTGCTGGCCTGCCTGTCGGCAGGGGTCCTGTACCTCGTTGACCAGAACAGTGGAAGGCTCATAGAAAAGAAAATCCTCAACATGAAAATGGTGCATTTCCTGCAGTCCCCAGGAGAGGAGGACAGTATCCAGCTCCTCACTCCAACTGGGATCTACGGCTTCAGTTTCTCTGCCACTGAGGACAGCAGCAGGCCTGAACCATGCCTCGTAGAGATGGTGTTTGAGGAGGCCTGCAAATACTACCAGAGGAGGAGCCTCAGCAGCTCCAAGCTGACAGTGGAGAAGCTGAAGAAAGGTGGCACCTTCCAGGCTCCGGTGGCCCTTGCTGCCATCTTGCAGCACAGCCTCCACCAGAAGGAGAAGCCAGGCCGAGGCCTCCAGGACACTTACACCAAGCTGTTGAACACAATGAACCAGGAGCTGCAGAGCTACCTGAGCCTGGAGCTCCTCAAGACCTGTGTGGTAGGCGCCCCGGAGACTGAGGTAGAAAGCTACTGTGAGGAACTGGTGGAGCAGGAGATCAGCCGTGTTCTCCACTCCGACATTGACAAGGATAACTTGGCCTACCTGAACTCTGTCTTCACCTCCTTCCCCAAGGCTGCCTGGAAGGCCATGAGAGGCTGCCTGCAGTTGCAGCAGAATGGGGATGGCCACTTGGTAGCCAGGGCCACCCCGGAGGTGTGGAAGAAGGTTGTGGGAGGGCCACAACAGGACGAGGTGGGTCTGAATGGGGTGGTCCCACTCTTTGAGCTCGTCTGCACGTCTTTGCTGAGGTTCAAACCCAAGTGGCTGCCCAGTTTTGTTGAGCTGACCCAGGAGTGCGTGAGCGTCTCTTGGGCATACAGCAGCAAGGAGGGCCCAGAGGGCCGGGTGCCCCTGTACAAGAGAGCGCTGGGCGTCTTGGCGCGGAAGAGCAAGCGCAGTGAGGGGGATGATGAGTTGGAGCTTGAGCTGTTGCTCTGCAGCAAGAGGCCTAAGGCTGTGCTGCAAGCCGTGCGCCTTCTCATCCAGCTGAAGCGCTGGCAGCGGGTGGTGGAGGTTGCAGAGAAGTTCTCCAAGGTGAGCCCCTTGCTCAACAAGGAGATCTTCACCACGCTGCTGGCAGAGTTTGCCCAGCACCGAGAGTTGGACCCGTATCTGGACAGGCTGTGGCCACTGTGCCCCGCTGAGCTGACCGCCTCGGACATCCTCACTGTCATCCTGCAACACCTGCCTGTCTCCCAGGAGGACCCAGTGCCCTTCTCAAATGAGGGGGGACAACTGACTATGGGCTTGCTCAAACCGCTCCTGCAAAGGGTTGTGCAGCGCCCCAGTGTGCAGGATGAGATGTACGGGGACGCTCTGCAGAGTCCCACCTTCCCCCCTCCCACCCCACGTCGGGAGCACAGGAGCTTTCCCCAGCCAGCGGCTGACGATGCCCCTCAGCCACCCGTGCAAAGGACTTCCTCTCCTTCGGCACTGGAGCAGAGTGACAGTGCGTGAAGTGGGGAAGCACGACCGTGTCCCAGCTCCTGGCTGCACACAGAGGGGAGAGCTTCATGCCCTGCAGGGAGCCCGTTGCTGCCTGGGAGTACAGAAACCAGCATTTTTGAGGGCCTCCCCATGGCAGTGTCTCAGAAGTCCATGGGGTGATGGAGGGTGGCACATTCTCAGTACAGTCACAGCAAGCGGGTTACGTCCCACAAGTGCAATTACCTGTGTGCCACTGGAGGAGCAAATGCTGGTGCGTTTGCAGATGAAAGCACCGGCCACACCACAGGACTAAGAACGTCTCCTGGCCTAAAGCACCTTGTCTTTTATTTGCGTGGCTCCTTTATAACTTCACTTTTCCTTTCCTGATCCTGTAGAAGAGATGGTGGAGGGATGGCCAGAGACACAGGCTCCCCAGTCAATTCCCTGCTCAGTGGGTGGGGTGATGCCTCCAAGTCCTGCCTGGAAGAGACCGGGCAGGATATTTTTTTCTTCCTTTTTTTTTTTTTTTTTTTCTTTTTTTTTCCTTTGTTTTTCAGCGAGACCACCCAGTCCTGCTGTTCTGGGCTGTTAGCTGCTGTCAGCGTAGAGCCAGGTTCAGCTCCGAGGTGCTGGATGTCCCAGCACGCGTGCTGGCAGCTGCAGCCCTCCGCACGCTGTCTCGCTGTGATTCCTCTGGGATCAATCCTGTAGCTGTGACTGATTACAGCTACTTAGCTAAAGAGAGCAGCCTAATTCCCTTATCTTTCTATCCCAGCCCATACCCAAACCCTTCTGAGTGGAGAAGCTGGCAGCAGCCTGTGCAGGCTTGGGGCTGGCCCTGCCTCTCCCCTTCCTTTGTGGAAGCTCAGATTGTGCTGCAGCTCGCCTGGGCCCTCTGCTCCCATCTCTTCTACCTTTGCCCTTTGTGCACAAAGGGGCTTTGTCAGGGTTTTCTGGCTCATATTGTGCCTCTGTTTGCAAAGTCAGTGTAATGTGAGAGTCGTCACACAGGAAGATGCAGGTTCCAGCCTCTCCCCAGGACTCACTGCCTTTTCCTGCCTCCTGGGGAGAGAGACCCGGCTGTGGCTTTGCCTCTGTGGGGGGCCATGGTGCAAAGGGCCCTGCTGTCCAGTGGAGCCATTTCTTGGCTTGCCAGCTGCATAGAGCTGGGACAGGACCCACATTAGTCCTCTTGAGGGGAGTTTAAGTACAGCTGACATGCTCATTTTGAAAATAAAGGATCCTAAAGCAGTGCACAGTTTGGCAAAGAGGAGGCAGAGTCCCTCACGTCGCTGGCAGACAGGAAACATACCTGTGAAGCATGGCTGGGGGTGGCAGCCACGGGGCCTTCCTGGCACCGTCCAGGTGCCTTGCTTCTTGGGGAAGGCTTGGCTGGGGAAGGGAGGGTGTTTCTGCAGAGCTGCACCTTGTATCTTTGCTCCGGGCTGGAAAACCAGGAGCAGGGAGCACTGGGCCTGCCCCAGGGGGAACCTGGAGCCTTGGGCTCATTGGGCAGAGCTGCTGCCAGAGGAAGTGTAGGCTGTCACAGTGCTGTTGTGCTAACGCCTTCCGCAGAGCAGGGCTCGGCGCCAGAAAGTCCCGTGGCACAGCAAGCCATGGGGAAGAGGAACTGCAGCGGCCGCTCTCCAGGAGAGGGGCGGCTGGGGGGAAGCCTTCCTTACAGCAGGGGCTGCGCTGGGGCTGCTGCCACACGAGGGCCGTGGAGCCGGCAGCTGCCGCCCACACCCACGTGAACCAGGAGCCCTGCGTGAGGGGGGAGCTCGTGGCGCCCTGGGGGCAGCCGCTGCACTTGGCAATCAGCCCTGGGCGCCTCTTTGCAGAGCATCTGCTGCCCCTGCCGCCGAGCCACCCTCCAGGGCCACTGAGTGCCGCCTCCCAGCCCTGGGCTCTGCACGCCAGCCCGAGGGATGGGTGACAGTGCCAGGCACTCTGTGAAGGAAAAAAAGGCACGGGGAGCCACCCCATGCACTGCCCAAGGCCACTAGTGATTTACGGGAGGGGAGTGTTTCCCTGTGGGAGCCGGGTTAGGAGGCAGCCAAGCTGGGAGGGGTGAGAGCAGGGAGAAGGCCGTTTCCCGGAGGCCTTCTGCCTCTGTGCAGGAGATCCCTGGAGTGCCCTAACTCGGTGCCAGCGCTCTGATGAGGGGGAGGCCTTGGCCCCAGGGAGCACAGGAGGAAGCAGGGAGCCAAGCAGGCCGCATGAGGCAGCAGGAACTGAAGCCTGCGGCCGCCCTGCACAGCCCCTGTCCCCAAGCCGCAGCGGGCAAGGAGGAAGTGGAAGACGCTCTGAGGCGGGGACAGCCTGGGCTCGGGCTGGGACCTCAGCACAGCACAGACCAAAGAGGGGAAAGCGCTACCACAGCGCTGAGGTTGAGGCTTCAAGGAGCAGGAGAGCAGCCCAAAAGCAGAGGGTTAATGGCGCGGAGTGGGACTCAGACTTAGCAGAGACAAAACTGTGTCAAATGCTGCCCAAGGGGCTGGGAAAGGTCTTGGCGAGGGATGGGAAGGGAGGGTGGCCCTGCAGGCGGGGCTGGGCTGCCCCAGAGGCGGCTCGAGCGGGCGAGAGGAGGGATGGGGGCTCTGCGGGCGGGACGGGTGCTGCGGGCAGATAGCAGGGGGCCAGGGCACCGCGACTTGAGATAACTGCAGGAGGAAGAAAACAGATCAGATCCGAAGGCAAATGGAAAAAGCGATAAAGCAGACGTACTTCACGGAGGGCAAGCTGGCGGGCTCAGCCTCAGCGCTCGGGCTGATAAGGCTTGGATTCCCAATGAAGGAAACGAGTAGAGCTGCTCACGTACACCTGCGCCTCAGCCGGCATTAGGGACGGCTTAAGGCAAGGAGCAGCACAGCAGCAAAGGCTGTGCCCCTGGCCACAGGGGCTGCACCAAAAGCAGCTCCTGAGCTAGCTGGAAGCCTGCAGGCGAGACGTACCTGGGCACCCACAGATCCCCGAGGGTCCTGGCACTGGGTCCCAGCACGTACAGCAGTGGTGCCCTCTGCCCAGGCAGGGGGGCAGCAGCAGAGCCTCTCTTGACTGGCATCACTGTCACGCTCGACCCTTATCAGCTGTCCTGGGTGCCACAGGCTCCTGCCCTGTGCCCCCTGCCTCAGAGGGCAGCGTGCTGGGCAAGTCTGTAAGCTGCTGTGTCCTGTGCCCAGCTCGCTGAGACCCCCACTGGTGCTGTCCTGAACAGCCACACAGCCCTGCGCCCGCTCGGGTGGTGCTGCCTGCACCTGGCTGGGGTTCTGCAGCCCTCGCTGCAGCCCCCTGCACTGGCACAGTCCGACCGTCATGCCAGGCTGGCAGGAGGGGCAATAAAGTTTCGCAGCTCAAGACGACGAGGAAGTGCCGGAGCACTGGGCACACTGTGGATGGGCAGCAGGCTCCTGGCAGGGCTTCCCCAGGGAGAAGCCTCCACCATGATTCACACCATTAGGCCCAGCCTCAGGCAGCCTCACCCCAGCGCCCTTCCAAGGGAGTAGGTGTCACTTCTGGACAGCCAGAGCCACAGACAGTCCCGCATTGGGCTGCACAGAGAAGGGAAGCCCCTCCCCAGTGCTGCGGCTGCTGTCACCTCCTGTCCAGGGACACACAGAGCCTTTTCAACAGGCTCTTTGCAGGCAGAGCAGCCAGAGTCTGCTTGCAACCCGTGCACATCCCAGCTCGATATTTTCCCATCATGGCCAGAGCCTTAAGGCTGAGCCAAGAGCACAAGCAGGGACAGAGGTGCAAAGCTCCTAGATACCACAACACGGAAACCTCCCGCGTGACCTGTCTGCCACCACGTCACCTTCACGGTCCTTCAGCCCCTGTCTGCCCACCTCTCCCCTGCTCACACCTCTGTGCACTTCACCAGTGTGGCCAGAAGAGTCGTGGGGTGCCTCCTGCACACACATATGCACATGCCTTTTATTTTTTGATACCAGAAAAGTCACAGCATTAGAAAGAGTCAGAGTCCACTCAAAAATAAATAGTCACACTGCCCGTAGAGCAAAGGGCCTCAGTAAGCAGGTTGCCACTGGCTGACAGCACGTGCAACAGCAGCACAAACCACGCTGAGCGCATGCAGCCCAGTATGGGGCTGACAATGAGGACTGCCATCTCAGCACTGCCTGTTCGTGCCTGCAGCATCACAGGGGTAGGATGAACCATGATGCAAAATAGCTGCTCCCTACTTTTCCCTCCCCAGGAGGGTGAGGCTGGGGTGGAAAAACCCACACCAGGCAGCATGAAGGGCAGACCCCCATGCGCAGACCCAGCGTGCCCCCATGCAGACACTATGTGGGGCAGTGGGAGCACCCGCGTGGGCCACTGACCTGTCACCCGGTCACAGCATGCTGTCACCAGGAAAAGGGGAGGGGGGTTCGGCTGGGGGCGTCCCAGCCTGCTCCCCAGCCCCCAGGACAGGGGGCTGCAGGCAGAGCAGTCACATCCAGCCAGCCAGGGCGCCGGGTCTCCTCTGTGCCTGTGCTGCAGGTGAGAGGGGCTACTTCCTTGAAGCCACCCGAGGAATATGGAATGAGTTCAGCCGGGGCGCCCTGCAGAAACAGGTTCCGTGTGTCACCCTCCAGCTGCAGTGTGGAGCAGGGAGCAGCCCAGGATGTGCTGAGGAAGCCGGATGACAACCCACCACTCCAGCCCAGCCCTGCAGAAAAGAGTGGGCTGGGCAGCAGCCCCAGAGGGATGTGGGGAGACAACGGCGGGGCTCTTGGAACAGGTCCTGGTACCCACACGTCCTGGCCCGCTCAGTGCCCCTCCTCACCCTCCCTCTGTGCCCCCCCCCCCGCCCCAGTCTCGTGGGGGGACCTGCCACTGCTACTCACATCTCCAAGAGGTCGCTCCTGGTGGAAAGGAAACAGAGGGGACAGCATCAGTGGGGCAGAACACACCTTTGGGGCGGTCACCGCTCCTGCCCACCCCCACGGGGCCCAGGCCACCCTGCAGGACACAGACCACAGGCTCCCGCAGCCCCTGTGGGCTCAGCAGCGCAGAGAGTGCTGCAGCTCTAAGCGAGCCCCATGAGGACCAGGTGCCTTTGCTGACTCTCGGCCTGATTTCAGTTCCCCGAAGTCCCCCCCAACCACAGAGTCCGCGTCTCCAGCCCCCTCAGCCGCTAGAGATGGGAACAACTCGGGGAAGCAAAGGCACCAGGGCCTGAGTGGCCAGGGAAGCACCGTGCTGCCCCAAGCGTGCCAGGGCTGCAGGCAGCTGCCAGCTGGGAGCGATGCTCCCGTGAGGGAGAGCTGGGGAGCAGAGGCAGGATGGCCTGGGGAGGAAGGAAGGCGGCTGCGCTGGGCACCAGGGGCTGCAAAACCTGTGTCCCTGGGTGGCTGCAGGCGGAAGGCACAGGGACACCCTCAGTGGGGTGGCACACGGACCAAAGCGTGGAGCAGGGGGCTGCTGTGCTGCCAGGAGGGAGAGATGGGGCCCAAGGGGCGCTGGTCGCAGCAGGGACTGTGGGCGAGCAGTGCACCCTCGTAGCAGCGATGCCAACCACACGGGGCTGCCTCGTCTGTGCAACATCAAGCTGTGTCCATGCTGGGATCCCGAGGCTGAAGGTGGTTGCAAAGCAGAGGCAAGAGCCAGCTGAGGGCCCTGAGCAACCCCAGGTCCCTTTGCACCCCCAGGATGGCCCCTAAAGCCTGCAGCAAGCAGCAGGGAGACCCCAAACCCGCACGTGTTCACAGCTGCTGACCCGTAGACATCAGCGACTTCCATCCGGCGGTAAAACTTGGCGAGACGCACGGCAAGGACGATGCTGGGCAGCAGCAGGAAGGTGCACCAGCCCAGGCTGAACCAGAAGGCGTTCTGGGCACAAGGGAGAGCCATGAGTGCCCAGACCATGCACCACGGGAGATGCTGTGCCCTTGCCCAGGGCACAAGGGGACCCGGGTGCCACCCCAACACCAGTGCCCCCTCACCACAGAGTCCAGGATGTAGTCACAGGCAATGGCCTCCACACTGTCCACGGTCTGTGCCACAGGCTTGCAACGCGCCACCTCTCTCGTCAGCTGGGGACACGGCGGGGACAGGACACGTCAGGGCTCCTCAAACCTGCACGTCGCCCCTCGCCCCTGCCTCACTCACGCTGCTCTTGGCCCAGGCCACATAAGTCTCGAAGAAGCCCAGCAGCTGCTCCAGGAAGGCCCGCGTTGCCTGGGGGCGGACAGAGAGGGGACACGTTATGGGCAGCATCACGGGGTGTCACGGGGCACCCCAGCACGAGGGGCACCTCACGGGGCAGGCACGGCGAGCTCACGTTTTTGACGATGGTGGCCATCTCCCTCCGCAGCGAGGCCTGCGTTTGCTCGACCCTCTGCAGTGTGGCGTTGGTCTGCACCTGCACGGGGCTGCTCTCAGCACCGCCACAGCCCCAGCCCTGCCAGTGCCCCGCGCTACTCACAGGCGCCCCATGCTCCCAGCTTTGGGCACCATCCTTGCCCCTCATGAGCAAGAGCACCCATGGGTGCTCGAGGGGTCCTGAATCAGCAGTCCCCTCGCAGTTTGCCCTGGGGATGCAGGACACACTCACCTGCAGCCCGCTGGCCTGGCGCTCCACAATGTAGATATTCTCCTTAAGGCTTTGCTGGGGATGCAGCAAGAGGCTCAGGCACGGGGACACCCCCCGCCAGTTTGGTGGGGACCCCACACCAGTGCCCCAGCATCACTCACCAGTGGGCCGGGCAAGCTCACGTTCATCTCCTTGGCCAGCTCCCTCAGCAGCCTGGCTTCATCCTCCAGCTCCTCCTTTGTAAGCCCGCCCTGCGGGAGACGCTCTCAGCGGTGCCCAACCCGGCACAGGGGTCCCCAGGGCAGCTCCCACTGCTGGGGGGCTCAGAGGGAGCCAGGGCTCTGGGCTGGGGGCTGCCAGGACCCCCATAGCGGTCACCCTGCCCATTCTAGGTAGCAGAGCCATTGCAGGAGGAGAAGGATTCCTCTGTCACCAGGAGACAGAGCAGTGGCTTTGGGGACAGGGCAACTGCAGGCCTGGGAGGTCTGATCTCTCACCACTTCCACTGCCAGCAGCTCCAGCTCTGCAGCCAGATCCAGGAGGCTTCCATGGGTAACGTTCCGATTCAGCTGGAGAAGGCAAAGAGATGCCCATGAACCCAGGAGACAGGGCAGAGAGAGGAGCTTTACCCAGGTTCACCAAATCCCTACAGGGCAGAAAGGAGCCAGGAGCTGCCCGGGGCAGGAGGAGGTGGCTGGTTGCCCCAGAAGGTTTCATGGAGGGCAGAGCTGGGAGCCTGGGACCAGGTGTCCCCCAGACTGGATCGCAGGATCCGCTCTGCCCAAGCACAGGCCACCCCAATGCCCCTCCGTGCCCACCTGCGCTAGGCTATGTGCGAAGTCGGGCGGCTGCCCCAGGCTGCTGGCCTCCAGCAGCAGCTCCTTCTGGCTCTGGTTGAGCAGGGAGATGGGGCTCAGGGTGATGTTCACCTTCTCAAAGGCCGAGGAGATCTCTGCTGTGTACTGCAGGAACAGAGCCACAAGGAGGGACGTGACGCAGCCCCCGGTGCCAGCCGGCACCTCCAGCACTGCTGCCCCCCGCGCTCACCTGAGAGATGTTGAAGAGCTCGTCCAAGGAGACCCGCTGGTCGAGGCGCAGCGTTTGCCACAGGGCAGTGTTGTCCTGGCACTGCCTGTGGGAAGGGGCACTGGGCTGATGCACAGCCCCCACCGGGAGCACAACTGTATGCGCAGGGCACATCGCCCCTTGCACCAGCCCTGCAGCCAGGACAGGCAGCACGAGCCACCCCAGCCTGATGAGCACCTGGCAGCCCCAAGATTTCTCTGCAAAGATGAGACACCCAGGCCCAGGACCCACCTGTACAGCTCCGAGATGTTGGTGCTGTCCTCACCAAGCACCTGCGACAGGTTGAAGTTGGGGATCAGCCCGGGGGTATCCAGAAGCTGAGAGCAAGGAAAGGGAGAGAGAAGTTAGACTTGAAGCCCTGCCCCACTCAAGCACTTCCATCCACACACAGACACCTGGGGAAGGTGCCTCTAAGCAGCCAGCACAGCCTCATCTCAGCTGGCCACCCTCAGAAAAGGCCCCCATCGCTCAGGACAGGGTGGGCAGCTCACCTCAAAGAGCTGCTGGTCACGCAAGGACTGGCAGAAGAGCATGTAGACGTTCCCCCCCAGCACAAAGGGAACCAGCACCATCAGCATCAGCAGCCAAGAGAAGATGAAGCTAAAGCCAACCCCTCTGCCAGGACAAAGACATCATCAGCACCCAGGGTCCCACACTCAAGCACCAGCACTAGCTCTGGGAGCAGCCCTACACCCCCACACTAGTATGGACATGAAGAGCTCACCACCAACCCAGGTCACCCCAGTGCTGGGACCTCTCTGTCCTCACCACATGTCTCTGCTCTGCCATCAGTGGCCACCTGAGTGCCCTCCGCGAACACCATGATTGACCCTGATGTCTACCACCTGCACAGCCGATCGTGGCAGGGCATTAAGCCACAGGAATGTGATCATTTTAGAGCTCCAGGAGCCCCAGGGCTGCCCTGCCTCTGCATCCCCTTCCCGCGTGCACCCTCAGCAGTGTGCGGGCGCCGGCAGCCCAGCTCCTCACGCCATGAAGAAGTTCCCGGCAGTGTTGGAGAGGCAGCCCCGCTCGGTGGGCAGCGTGGCCGGCTCGAGGCCCAGGGGTCCCAGCAGCAGCCCGAAGCCATTGCAGATGACCACCAGCAGCACCATGCAGCACAGGAGGGCACACACGCTCCACCTAGGGCGAGAGCACGTGCCCTGTGTCACCTTATGGTCACAGGGAACATGGCACAGCCCTGGGGCAGCCATCCTGCTGCTGCGGGGCCAGGCTGGTTTCTGCAGCCTCTCCCGTGCTCAACCTCCTGAGCTGTGTGGAGGAGGGAGCAGGGGGTTGCAGGGTACCCGCAGAGCGGTGCTGCCTACCTGAGCTTCTCGAAGGTGGTCACCGGCTCTCGGTAGCTCTCCAGCGTGGACGTGGCGCTGTCCAGAAGGGCCACGCTGTGGCCCTCCAACTCAACCGGGACGCGCTCGGGCATGTTGCTGATCTCCTGCCTGATCTGGCCCAGCTGGTCCTGGGCCCCTGCGGGGACGGGGAGGGGTTGGCGCTGCCACCTGGGACTCTGGGAGGGATGAGGAGGGGACGGAGGTGGCCATGGCCAGGAAAGGGATTGGCTCCAGGCACTTGGGATGGGAGATGGCCAGGCTGCGGCAGGGTGGCAGCAGGGGAGGTCCCCGAGCAGGGATGGGGTGAGGAGGGGAGAGAAGGGAACCAGCAGAGCTGGGCACACCAGGCACAGAGCCCTGCTTACTTGTCACCACCTCCCGCGACTGCTTGTGCACCTTGTCAGGGGTCTCGTTCAGCGTGTGGTTAACCTGCGGCCAGAGGGCGACAGCTCGTGTCCCTGACAGAGCCCAGGGCTGAGCAAACTCCAGCTCGCGGTGTCCCTGGACAGCCCCTGGCATGATGGGGACAGCAGGCGGGCACCGACCCAGGCAAGTCGGCCATGCAAGGAGGCCAAGCCCAGGCAGGTCCAAATGGCCCCATTGCACCAGAAGACACCTCGGGCAGGCACAAAATGGGCAGGTCTGGTCTGCAGCCCGTGCCCCCACACAGCTGCACGGCACTGTTGGAGGGGCCGCTCACCACAGCGCTGCCCCACTACCACGAGCACCCAGCCCTGTGCCCAGGCAGGAGGGACCCATCACCTTCTCCAAACTGGCCACCAGGTTGGAGTCAGACACGCCTCCAAGGGCCTTCAGCTGCCGGTCCACACTGGGGATCTGAGGGGAAAATATGGGGGTAACATGGGGTGCGGGGTGGGCGCAGGGCCCCATGCAGCCCTGGTGCCCACGTTGCATGGTGCCAGATGCCCCAGCTCTGCTCACCGCACTGAAGTTGGCCGTGAAGCTGAGGCCGTCCAGGGACACGTTGCCGCAGCGGTGCCCGCAGGCGTGCACCGTGCGGTTGATGCTGGCCCGCAGCTCCTCCAGCCTCTGGCTGTAGTTGCTCTGCAGCTCCTGCAGGCGCGAGCTGGTGCCCTTGATGCCACCGAAGGCGATGGCCAGTGACTCCATCTCTGGGGGAGACAGCAAGGGCTCAGGTCCCTCCTGGAGGCCATATCCAAAGCTGCTGGGGGCTCTCCTCCCCCCGGGTCCCCAGGGTCCCCATGGAGGGTGCCAGCTGTCCGGCCACCGGCACCTGGAGACAGGGCCACTACCTTCCAGCAGGCTCTGGAGGGATCCCACCGCCTCGTTCATGCTCCTCCTGATGCTGGAGATGATCATGTTGCCCAGGGTTGTCCCAATGCCTGCGGAGATGGTGTCAGCACAGGAGACCCCCCAGCAGCCCGGAAGCAGCTGAAAGCAGAAGGGGACTCTGGGAGGGACCCTAAATTCATCACTTTTAGGTGTCCCCATAGAATGGTGCCTGGGGCTGGCAATGAGCTGGGAGGGGAGGGNGGCTCTGGAGGGATCCCACCGCCTCGTTCATGCTCCTCCTGATGCTGGAGATGATCATGTTGCCCAGGGTTGTCCCAATGCCTGCGGAGATGGTGTCAGCACAGGAGACCCCCCAGCAGCCCGGAAGCAGCTGAAAGCAGAAGGGGACTCTGGGAGGGACCCTAAATTCATCACTTTTAGGTGTCCCCATAGAATGGTGCCTGGGGCTGGCAATGAGCTGGGAGGGGAGGGCAGCCCTGCTGGGAGGGCCCCCTGACCGCACACACTCACTCTGGAGGCTGTTGTTGGCGTGCGCCAGTGGGACGTCGCTGCGGGCTACAATAAAGCTGATTTGCTGCAGGGACAGAGAGGGGGTGTTGGATCAGCCTGGGCACCCTGCCCCACCACCAGCCCCACGGAGTGCCCTTCCCCGTGGCCTCGGGGCTGCCGCCGAGCGGGGCAGGGGGCACCCGGCGTGCCTGGGGAATGGAGGCCAGGTAGGTGCGGAGGTCGCTGGCGGTGGCGTTGACGTTGGGGAAGGTGCCGCTCACGGCCTGCGAGAGGCGGCTGTTGCTGATGAAGGCGCAGACGTCGCTGGCCCTGCAAGCGGAGGGCAGCGGGTGAGCGCGGGGACCCCCGCCGCGCCGCTGCCGGGAAGGGTGCGCGCGGGGCTGAGGCTGGGCCCCACGGGACCCGCTCCCTGCTGCTCCCGCTTCCTCCCCTTTGTCTTGCGAGCCGGGAGCCGCTCCTGCAAACAATGGCAGCTTCCTGGCACGGCCGCCCGCCCGCTCCGGCCAAGCGCCGCCGCTCCCACCCGCGCTCCGATCCCATTCGGAGCCTCCCGGTCAGCAGCTCCCCTGGGCTCTAGGGCTCAGGATGCAGCTGCCTCCCACAGCCTCCCCCATCGCCCACCAGCTCTGGGGCCTTTGCTCCTGCTGCCACCCATGGCACTCACAGGAGGAGGGCCGAGACGAGCAGGACGGAGGTGTAGAGAGCGCGGCGGCGGCAGCCGCTCCGCCGGCCCTGCTTCTGGTACATGCGGCCCCCGCAGTTCCCGCAGCAGCGGCAGCAGCAGAAGCAGCATCCAAACAGAGGCACAAGGATGATGAAGAGGAGACCGATGGCCGCGCAGACCAGGAAACCCACCTCATAGCTCAACAGCTGGGAGAGAGGGAAGAAAGGGGTGAGAGCACATGGCTGGCACCCTCTCCGGGAAGGTCCCCTCAGCTCGATGCAGGGATGCCACGGAGCAGCACAGGGCTGAGGGGGGTTTCCAGGGGTTTGTGCATCTCCCTTGGCTCCTGCCCTGCATCTGGAGCTCAGCCCCGGAGCAGCACCCGCTGGCATCCCCTGGCCAGTCGGGCTCCTGCCCTTGCTGCCACTCACCTGCTGGACCTGCTCCCTGCTCATCTCCTGGTTCTGGTCCTGCCTCAGCTCCACGATCAGCTCTGGGGATGAGAGGGGTCTTAGTGGGGTGGGGGGATCTCCGGCTGCCCCAAAGAGCAGGGGATCCTCATCCCAGTGGGGCACCTGTGGCTCAAGGGAGGATGCTGTGAGAGCCACCTCCACCCACAGACGTGCCTCGGGGGCCTGAGCTTCACACACAGGGAATCGACCGCCGGGGCTGCCAGGATGCAGGGAGAGTGGGCTTGGGGCAAAGTCTCTGCACTGATGCCACTTTGCACACTCTCCATCCTTCCCAGATCTCTCCCTGCCCCACTGTGGGATCAGGCCACAGCACCCACATGCCACGGCCACAGCCCCAGAGCTGCAGGGCTGTTTGCAAGCCACGTGTTTGCTTGTGAGCTGCCAGCAAAGGGCCGAGCCCGGGCGAGGCGGAAGCGCAGGCAGGTGCCCAAAGCCAGAGCGGGCAAAGAGCGGCCGGTCGGGACCTCACAGGCAGGGCCTGCTCCACAGGGTCCACCAGCCGTGGGGTCCTGGCATCGCCCGTGCAGACCTAC
The DNA here is from genome assembly GCA_013389825.1 of Crypturellus undulatus. NCBI lineage: Eukaryota > Metazoa > Chordata > Aves > Tinamiformes > Tinamidae > Crypturellus > Crypturellus undulatus. Next base: position 142,469 of record VWPW01024968.1, read on the forward strand.
AGCACCTTGTGCTTCCTTGGTGCACATCCTGCTAAGGCTGGGATGCCTGCAGGGAGGAAGGGGCAGTTTTGGGGGATCTCAGGCAGCGGGATCCAAAAGAGGCACCCAAGCACCAAGTGAGGACATGACCCCCCCAAACCCTCCAGCCCCAAAGTCTCCCAGGCAGAGGGGCAGGGGCAGCATCCAGGCATCCCGCACCCCGGCACAGAGCGGGACCTCCACACTGGACACACAAGGTGCCCGAGCAGGGTGTTCATGTGCCGGCCGGACAGGCACCAGGGAAGGGGGTTTCCCCGCGAGGCCGCGCACCCACCTGCGGGCAGGGCGTTGGGCTGCACCAGGCGCAGGAAGCCGTGCACCATGGCCACGAGCCCCGGCGTGCTGCTCCCCGGCGGCTGCGGCCCCGGGCCGTACACCGGCTGCGACACGTTGCCCAACTCCATCCCGGCGCAGCCAGCGGGGCTCGCAGCTCCGCGCGGAGGAAGGCAGCGGCAGGAGATGGCAGAGCCGGCCCACTCTGCCCTGCTCCCAGCAGGAAATGCAGAGGAAAAATAAAATCAGCCACCTGTTACTCCCGCCCGGAAGCAAAGGGCTGTCGGGAAGCACCGGAGCAGGATGGAGAGCTCCAGGGGCAGCAAGTAGCAGGCGGGGAGGGGGGCAGCGCTTACCCCGCGCGGCGGCTCCTCCGCGCGCCCGCGCCCGGCGCTGGGCACGGCCGCCCGGCGCCAGCGCCCGCGCTTTATGGTTTGTTTAAGTTTCACCTGCGATTAGAGGAAAAGCCGATGGCCCGCGAAGGCGGCGATGCTGCGACGGGCCCGCCCCGCGCCGCCGCCTGCCACCCGGCCGCTCCCGGGCCGCGTCCCTGCATCCGGCTCGGGGTCGCCGCCAGCCCCCCCGCAGCTCCCGCCGGACACCGGCAGAAAGGCCCCTCCTCCCTGGGTTTCCTGGCTTTCCCGCCGGGGACAGGCAGTCCCAGGGACAAGCAGTCCCGTGCTCCCTGCGGCCAGGTGACTTGTGGCTGCCCCAGAGCGGCTGTTCCCCGGCACAAGCCACACAAGCCACATCTCAGATACCAAATTCGCAGCTTTGGCCGCTGTTTTGACAAGATCTAACTTCAGCCCCAGAACAAGCCTTCGGATTTAGAAAGCTTCTGAAACGGGGCACTGCAGCAAAACAGAGGTTTCTCACACACAGCCCCTAATTCTCGGGAGCTCGGAAGCATCACAGCAGCCGCGAGAGCAGCCCCGGCACCAGCCCTTCCCTCTGGGGTACAAATTCCTTCTCCGCCAGCACCCTGCCCAGCTCTGTGCAGCCCTTCCCCAGCCGGCGGGGCCACCAACACCTCTGCGTTGTCTCCCGCCGCCCCCCGCCGCCCTTTCTCCCCTCTTCTCCACCTCAAACGCCCGCTCCGGGGGCACCCAGGGGTGCTGCAAGCCCGGAGCCCGGCACTGGGTGATCCCCCCGGGCCGGCCGCCCTCTCGGCAGCCCCGCGGCCGCGCTCACCTGGGCCAGCCCGGGCGGGGGGACGCCCCAGGACGCCGGGGCCCTCCCCGACCCTGGAGGGCGGCAGATCCCGAACACTGGGGTCCTCCCGCGGCGCGGAGAGGGCAGGGATGGGGGGGGTGGCGCGGGGGACAGGGGGTCCCAGCACCTCGGTCCGCGCGGGCGGCAGCGGCCGGGGCGGCGTGGGGGCGGCCCCGGGAGGCTGGGCAGGACCGGGCCGGGCCGCCCCT
>VWPW01024970.1:0-15603 GCA_013389825.1 Crypturellus undulatus
AGGACATGTTCTTTTGCTAGTCTAAAATAAAAGCTTGTAAGCCTGATTATCGTAATAGAAGACTTTCCTTGAGAGTACAAAGGAAAATATAACTATGATGGCTCTCAGCAAACAATTCACTTCTCAAATATTCCATTGGCTAGTCCTCTTTTTTTTTTTTTTTTTTTTTCTCCTTCAAACTCACTTTACCAAACAGTGTTTTTAGGGATATAAAAAAATCTCCCCAAAAATCAGAAACAGAGCCCCCTGGAAGGCATGTCTGTTGACATTTCATTGATTGAGATGGCATCTGATACATCCGGAAATCACACAGAACAATGACTAGATATTCTTATAGGGAAAGGAAAAGAGATCTGCTCCAGACTGTCATTTCAATACCCCTGCGCATCCCATTAGCTTCATCATGAATCTGGGAAGGTAGTTTCCCATTAATGTCTATGTATATTACACATACTTTTCTTCAAGAGCTAGAAGTGCAAAATTAATCTGGGAAGCTAGCCTTACATAGCTTCTAAAATCATATTAAATAAGTGCCATCATCTGAAGTTGATTTAAGAAAGTTTACTGATATAAGCTCTGCCATCCCTGAGCAATATAAAGACTTACACATAGCCCCTAGACACCTATTAAAACTTACGAAAGACTTGTAATTACAACAACCATTTTACACAAAACTAACACTCATTTATGTTCATGGCAGAAATAAGTGGACTTAAACTGGCTTTGAATGTTAAGAATGGTAGTATAAAACTATCTCACTTATTGCAATAGCTAATTAATGTCATTTTTGCTGAACTAAAACCACTAGAAAAGTAAACATTGTCAGCTCATTCAGATTGAGACTATAGGTCTATGCCTTTACTATTTATACCTTCTCATCAAGCTGAGTAAAACTCCAGATATTAACAGGAAAAATGAAAAATTTAGTTCTTGTGCAATTATTAGGAATTACTTGAGTTCAGCTCATCCTGAAATTTTTCACTTGGAAGGAAAACCTTGGCTTGTTCCTGACCACAATTCACTTACAAAATTTAGTTTCCGAATTTATTACCTTCACTATTCAAGAGAAAAGTGACAAGGTCTCAACTCTGTCATTATTAATATCCATAACAGGAAGAAAATATTTGGATCTCTTCCAAGGAACAAGTCTGTCCACTGAACTCTAGCAGTTCCATGACAGCAAATCCCCTGCAAGCCCCATAAAATGCTCCAAAATCAGTGGGAACGAGGGCAATACTTGGCACAAGGGAAGAAGTAACATCCAGAGACCTATCTAGAAAATCCAAACATTAAAGTTTTGCTTAAAATAAAACAAAACAAAGTTCAAGAACCCGTTAGATCAAAATCTTTGACAATTTGCATGAACAACCACCTAACAAAACCCCAAAAAGCGATGTTTATTTTTCAGTATTAGAACTTCAAGACTAATTTCTTTTTTATATAAAAACATTTCTAGTGCAAGTGTTCATGTGTACAATGGCCACGTACACATAGGCAAGAACTTCCATGTCAGCCCACCAAATCATAGCTGAGTTAAGAGATGAGGGAGCCACCCCTGCTCCCTACATCCACATTCGGTCTTCACCAGGCCCAGGTTTCTCCATTCCTTCCATCACACAGGACAGATATCAAAGACGGAAAGGACAAGATGATAATGCAAGACATTTGTGCAACCAGGGATTTGCTTCTATATATTCTTCTCCAGCCTCTCATCTATCTAGTTGTCCTCTAATATCCCAGCGTGAAAAGGTTACAACTATAGATGTGTAATGCTTAGTTTGCTTAAATTTGAATATCTCTTGATTAGCGATTAAAAAAAGTTGTATTCCAATTACGGTGAAAAAAAAATCCAATTTAGGATCTCAGCAGTGATCCCAGGAAAACGGTTGGACAATCTTCATCTTAGATGTCAGTGGGAACGTTTTTGAGCTTTCTGATAAGATCAGTTTGTGGAAGCCGTGCCATCTGAAGACAATCTAGCCAGCACATGGGCAGTGCTACACTTTGTGTACATCCTTCTGTTCTCCCACTGCAATAAGTGCTTTAATAAGACACTGCCTCTCCCTACAAACCTTGCCTGCTCAGATGATCACAACTGCAACATCAGGACAACTTTAAAGCCATTTTCATACAATCTAAAGGTTTTCTTTCATGGAAAGCTTTGGGAACCCTACCATATTATACTGCCATCAGCAAAGCATTCTTTGGACACCTAAATAAAAACAAAATTACTGAGAATCAAGCAAAAACTCACGCTTTCCCTTGAGGGTAGCTGTTACATTTTCATGCAAGACAACAACTTATTTTTCAATAATGGAAGCCCATACTTTCACCAGGATGTCTACACTGAGGTGCCACATTCTTTTCCTGTTAATAGTATTTTTCTTTCTCCAGAATGAGTCACTCTGGAAAATGCCACTTAATTGAAAGAGAAAAATTGACAAACATATCCAGATGTCATGAAAAAATAACTTTCACTGCTATATACTGCAGCTACCACACACCAATAACTTAAACTTCAATAAGGAAAACAGTTCCTCCTGAACACCTCCTGAAAAATAGTTACTTACTTCAGGAGAAGGAAATAAAATTTATTCTGCAACTGTTTCTGCAAAAATTTCTAATTCGCTGCAAAGCACATGATTTCTCTTTGGCTTTATTCTAAATTAGCTGGGAAATCTTTCACAGAAAGAAGGAAAATGTTTTTGATGGTTTGTTCAAAAGGAAAAATAGCCATTTATCAGGTTATGTAAAAATCTCATACTTGTGTTGGAAACTACAGTTTGGCAGAACACATTTAATTACGGTTGGCTCTTTTAAAGCATTAAGTAAAAATAACTGTGTTATAATCATATTAGGGTTCATCTTTGTTGGTTTAAAACAAAGATTTTAATCGAAGATTTCATTAAATCTTACCTCCTCCATGGCTCTACAGAAGAGGAAAGAAGAGCTATAATCCACAGAAATACAAAAAGGTGGAAAGACTTGCAAGCTTGTTAGGTTCAAAGTAAAGAATAACACTTTCACACAAAAATATGTGAATTAGAAATAGTTGTTGAAATTAAATTTGTCTCAAAAATCATTCCTCAAAGTCTGAAATAAACACTTCAGTCTATACACAGAATGCACAGGAATTTTGCACAGAATTTGGGCGTTCTGAACATACTGCCATGGCAGAGTAGCAAGACTGCATCTTGATAGAATTAGAGAGTTAATACATTTAAGATTTCTGTAGAATGTTCGCTTACTCTCCAAAGTAATTTCGCTTCACAGTGTTCAAATTAAGTGTACTCTTCACAAACTGCCCACAATTACAGAAACACACCACACAGTTCATTCAAAATACAGTTAACATAGCAAAATGTAGAAGTTACAGATTCATTGGCCTAGTGTAGGCTGACAGTTTCTGCGTGAATCTGCAAGACTGTGAAATTTCAAAATTCAGATGTTCTTGTGCAAGAAAACACTTTCCATATAAGTTAAATAGATGCAAATCTGATTTTGAGTCTTGGCATGAATGAAAATTTTGCTTCAGTAACAGATTTGCATTTTTCTGTAATAACTTCATTCGGTAATAACTTGCATTATTCAGTAATAAATGTGCATTTCTTTCCAATATTGATATTCAAGAGAGAGGGTGATATTTTTTCACTTGCAGTAATGACTTTTTTCCCCCCAAATCCAAGTTCTTCAGTCATCTGCATGCAATTCTAAGAGCTGAAAAGACATTTATCGCTGCAAGAAAAACTCTCATCTAACTGTTAAAACTATTAAAACTATTAAAAAAGTGTTTACTGCAAATTCCTTACATAAACTACTCTTTATATTTAACTGTTGTCACTGAATCACAGAATCGTTAAGGTTGGCAGGGACCTCTAGAGGTCATCTAGTCCAACCCCTGCACACGCAGGGTCACCCGGAGCACGTGGCACAGGACTGCATCCAAGCGGGTCTTGAAGATCTCCAGAGCAGGAGCCTCCACAACCTCTCTGGGCAGCCTGTGCCAGTGCTCTGGCACCCTCACTGTCAGGAAATTTTTCCTTAAGTTCCCGTGGAACTTTTGATGCTTCAGTTTCCGTCCATTTCCTCTACTGAGTAGACCAACAGCTCAGATCAAGGCTATATTCATGTACCAGACAGACATAGTAGATCTGATCTCCTGTGTAACTGCAAAACATCTGCTGCTAGTTGGAAAGTACTGCTATATCTGCAAGATGAAGACTTACATTTTGCTGCTTTAATGATAGAGATTTAATGCAATTAACAGGTAAGCAAAGTCATTGCTCCTCTTGTCCACTTCAGGTGACACATCTGCAGCCTTATACAATTATGCCCCAAGCTGTGAGCACCCGCTCTTTACCTTTTTCTTCATAAATTACACTCCCTTTCCTCTGCGTTTCTAAGCTTCTCTCCAAACAAAATAATTTATAAGGCCATTTTAAAACTTGAACTAATTTGATCATGATCCACTGCTTGCACAACCCATTTGTTCTGCTCCTACACCCAATGTTATATCCATCCCATGGATAAACTCTTCTGCTTTCACCCTGTACCCATTAAAAAAATGCAAGAACTGAGTATTAGCTTTTATTTTCAGAAGGGCTTAAAATAGAAATATTTTGATTTCATGGCAGATACACTAGAAAATTCCTTATCAGTCATTTGGGGAAGAAGCAAGCGAAAGGGACCTAAGCAGAAATACACCCCAACACACACTTTCAGCTTCACCTACAGGTGAAGTCTATAACCCATTCCTCTGCAGAAGGGATCACATTTGTGAAAATAGTTTTTCTTTTCAAAATAAAACTGCCTTCCAGATCTTTAATAAAGGCTTCAGTGGTGTTCTTCACCTGGAGAACAGTCATCTGGACTGCCTCTCCTTTCGGAGTAGATAAAAGGTCCCAGTTGAAGTCAAATCCATGTGCGGTGTTTCCCTCTGTGTAGGAGTTAAGTATGTTCTCCAAAATCACTAGAAAACATTCACACTTTTTTGCGTGAAACGAAAGTAGAAAAGAAATATTTTGGTATAAAGAACTCTTCAACAAAGCAGGAACAATCTAAAGAGAAAATGCAAAAATCAAATGACAGTTCTAAAGAACTGATATTCCATCAGGTTTCTGTAGGGAAAAAGAACAGACAAAGTGGAGCTAGGTAACCAGCATTTACAGAGGCGTCAGTCCACAACTACAACATGTTAAACTGCAGAGATAGGGAGAAGGCAAAAGAGCCATCTTGCTGTGTTCAGCATGGCAATGGCTCATCCAAAAACACTGATGTCTGGACCCTCCCACCACCAAAAGGTGTTAGAGACAATAGTTGTACAGCGGAAGAATGAAGGGAAACAACTTAAACATGTAATTTGGTAACTGTGGTTTAGATGGGATTAATCCGTTAGCAGAGCTGAAGACTGAATTTTGACACAGAACAAAAAAAATCATAATTTATCACACTCCTCAGCCCTGGTCATTAAAGCAGCTCAGTTTCTCCTGTCCATTCATTTCACAAGCTGCCTCCCACCCCCTGCCAAAAAAAAAAGCTGTCAGTAAGTACGTATCAAGTATAAAACTATTTGTAAATACTACCAACATACCTGAAACCAAATACTCCATTTTTCCTGCCCTACTGAACAACTCTCAAACCCAAATGCAAAGCAAGACAGCACATGCTGAGGGAAACACTAAAAATACACTAAAAAATATCAAGAATAATTGCCTTACACTTTTATAAGCCCAGCTGTGTTGTTTCAATATCCAGTATTAGTAAAAATCTCCTCATGCTCATACATTAATCCCTCCATATTCTGTTATCTCTAATCCAGAATTGTGATTTTCAAAACATTTAAGCTTTGACAACAGTCAGTGAGAAGTTCTGTGATCTGCTGGAAGATAACACTGAATCAAACCGAAAAAAAAAAATCAGTTTAATTCCCAGATTTGGATACATTTCTTGGACGACACAGCCAACACACTTTACTGCCTTGCAATTTTTTCAAAAGCAAACTGGAAATAATTTTTAGATTTTATAGTATTTACATTTTTTTTTAAAGCATTGTCAGATTTGTGGCTTAAACGTGCTACGTAGGGATCGGTAGTTTTGTTGATTCTGGGTTTTTAGGTGAAGAGATATAAACAGCTTTCTTGGCATTCCCAGGTTGAAGTATAAAAGATTTTTCTAAAAGATCAAACTTAAAATTTCAACAATTAGCTATAAGAAAACTTCTGTACTTATATAAATATTTTATCACAATTTTAGTTAACCTGTATTTCTCTCGAGTTAAGAGTTTGAAATATAGGAAATTATTTCAACAATGTAAATTTTTTTCTAGCCCTTACTTTTGCAGGAAACAAAGCTTTACAACTTTAAATGCTACAATACCTCAACCTGATTCTTCTTTTCCTCTAACAAGGAGTTTCTCTCATAAAATTAGAGAAAAATTATCAGTTTGGAGGCAATAGGAGTTGGCTGTTGCTTTATATAAGGGGTTATTTGAGGCTGCTCCGTGTTTTGCAATATTAAGATAAATGTCAAGGAGATAAATCACCAATACACCTTGTGAAAATTGCTGCAGAGCGCCTAGTAAACACAAGAGCACACATGGTTCCCATTAGGATTTGCATTACCAGAGAACTCAGCAGCTGTGGCCACGAACCACAACCTCACCGTGCTGCATCCTGTGCATACCCAGGGGTGACCCCTGCCCCAAGTAGCTTATGATCCACGTATAGGACAGGAAGCAAAATGCGTTGACAGAAAGATTGGAAAGAGAAAAAAAAATGTATTAGTCAACGTAATTGGTGGTGTTATCAGCACACCAGGAGCCTAGACACTCTCAGGTAGAGACGACAGATGAAAGGTTTACAAAGTTCCTAAATAAACATATTTAAGCTTTGAAACTGCTAAGCACAATTTTTTTGTGAGGTTAGCAGTTGGGCTGTCACAGCATGGGCTTTCCAGCAGGATTACAGAACCCCAGGATGGTTGAGGCTGGAAAGGACCTCCAGAGATCCCCCAGTCCATGCCCTGCTCCAGCAGGGACACCCAGAGCAGGGGCACAGGCTCCATCCAGGCGGTTGGAGATCTCCAGAGCAGGAGCCTCCACAGCCTCTCTGGGCAGCCTGTGCCAGGGCTCGGGCACCCTCACAGCACACAAGTTCTTCCTCACGTGGAGGTGGAGCTGCCTGGGCTTCAACCTGTCCCCGTTCCCCCTCGTCCTAAAATGATGAAAGGATGCTGAAAGCTTTTTGGGTTTATGCAGTTTGCCACAGGCAGCGTGAAGGGAGAACTTGTGCTCAGGAGGTTCTAGCAAGGCTGGGTCTAAGTCAGGCTCCTCCTGCAGCGGCTGCACGGATGGAGTCACTGCAGCCCCAGGTCCCAGACTTTGGGGGAGCCTGCGGCCAGGCAGGCTCCCAGAAGTTGGATTGCTGCATAGCTGTCCTATACGCTTGTATCATTCAAAAACATGAGGACAAATTTGATTAAAAAAATGAAAACAACATTGTGTATGTCAAAGGAAACGCATCAGAGCTTGATAGCAAATATATCTCTGGCCTCCAGAGGGTCATGCCAGGGGCAAGGCTTTTCTAAGCAACTGTAATTAAGACAGAACATGAGCTTTATCTGTGGAAAAAAATAAAGGGAAATGAAGATACTTAACGGAGACTTTCACACCTCAGGTTGATGTTAGCTCATTCCAAACTTAAAGCAGCTTCCCCGGTACTCAAAGCACTGTACATTGTATGCCACAGGTTTTGGCCAGGATCTAGCTGCTCTCAAGTTTAGTGCCCTCCCTGGGGCAGATCCTGCAGTTCAAACCTGCCACAGCTACACTACTACTGTTACTCAGCTACTTAATTTTAAAGATATGTTTGAACTGCAGACACAGGTTTTGCTGTAGTTCAGATCCACCTTTGGAGAAACTTCAAAAACTAAAAAAACAAAGTTAAAGACCTGATTCAAGCATAATCAAAGATACTCTGATTACTGCGACAACAGGGCAATGCTGTTATGGACTGTAAGCAAGATGTAAGATTAACAGAAATGGAAGAGAGGTCTAAGGTCTACATTTTCATGATGATGAGCATGAACAGACAATTCAACGTGTATGACTAAGCACCAGGGGCACTGACAAAACAAGGTAGAAAGATCCAGCATGAAATATATGTAATTAGAAGAAAAGTTCACTAGATAGTAAGAAATAGCAGATACACACTAGTATAACTATATATAGTTTATATATATATATATACACATATATATATTATAAATTATTTTAAATATATATATTTTTATAAAAATATATTTATCTATATACAGTTATATATATGTAAAATAACTAGTTTTCTTGTAATATTAAATATAACCATGCAATTCTTGCTATTAACTAGAATATAGAATATACAAAAAGAAGAATAAATCAGAGTATATGTAGTCACAGAGGCATAAAGTAGGTAATCACTCTCCTACAAGAGCACTAATGATAAATGACATAATGCAGGCCAAAGCACACACCTATATGAGGGCAAGTCATTAACAGGCAGGAATGTTTGTGCAGCTCCAACCCAAGAGCACTTTTCATGAGAAAACAAATAGTTGTTGATCTTTGTACACCGAATTCTGCAATTTATATTACTGACACAATAGTGCACTTGTAGGCCAGATTACTCACTTGATTAATTTTCATAACTAAACAAGTCAAATCAGGTACAGCTCTTCATGATTTTCTTACATGTACAACATTCAACTCATTTCATCCACAATCATCTGAACTGTACAAAGCGAATATGACTGCTGCTGAAGTTATTCCTAAGTAATTCAAGGTGCTTTGTTTTTGTTTTGTTTTTTAAATAACAGAAAGCATAAACTGGACCAGCTATTTCAAGTGAAAACACTTAAACTGACTTTTCTTTTTTGTCTTACTCTGAATAGCACTAACATTTTTCTGCTTTAGCATATCACCTGCCACATTCACAAGGCATTTATGCCTTTACAACACAACAATAAAGTGTAGCTAGGAGATAGTGGCACTTCACATCTTTCTGCACACCTACAAAAAAGACTGCAATGATATAAGGCAGGCTTAAAGGCAAAGACACCAGGCAAAAGAATGCCATCTATGAAGTTAAAAAGCTAGAATTTCCCATGGCTCCAAAACCACAATTGCTTACTGATCTACTGGATGATACATAATGGGAACATAACTCTAATCGAGGTATTTTATATACAAGATGGAGAAACACGTTTTCACACACAGATAGCTCGTACGCAATCAGAGGCCAAGGCAAGGAGAAGTGATTAGTAGGAGGACACAGGATTTTGGGCAGAAGGAAAGTGGCTATAAGGGATGAGAAGCAAGAGGGGGTTAACGGTGGGAAAGGAGACCACAGGGTAGACATCTCAGTGTACATAGGTACCGCTCCTGCTCAATCATCAGGAAAGCTAGGGGAAGGAGAGGAATTAAAAACACGGTGCTTAGAAAATTTTGTTGCTCTGCTGCTGTGGTGCACGTGACTGTGACTACAAATACACATAACATCATATATGGTAAGGTGGGTGAATCAGACATCCAGTTTAATAACTACAATTTGCCAAGTGCAAACATTATCTTCAAAAGTTCTTTCAAAATATAAAAGATGACAAAAAAATCTGGCTATTTTCATCCTACATAGATTGCATGTAGGATATTTCAATAAGATGTTTTTTAAGCATTATGTCTCTTTCAAAAGATGCAGAACAACTTCCATGGAAGAACTGAAAGCTCACTTTACTTCCTCCTGTAAAATCATATTCATAGATACTAAGGATGAACAAATACACCATTTAGCCTACCCAGTGCTATTATATCCAAGTTTCATTTACAGTCCAAAAAGTCTGAACAGTGTATGCGGGCAAGTAATTCTGACACACAAAAAATAAAATAAAGAATAGCTAAACATCTGGGCACAAACAGGAGGAATATTTCTGTTTTCTAACAGGATGGTGGCATTTATTTTTTCTCCCTTCTCTGACTGGGTCCTCTGAGAGTGTTTTTTAAAAGTGTGCTCTACATAGAGCTTTAAGTGAAGATACTTAATTCACCAGAAGATGATACGGCACTTCAGGTACTCATGGAAGCAGCGACAAAACAAGTGTAGGAGTATGCCAAGGGAGTGCTCCAGAGAGCGGTTCAAGAGGAGGGAAGGGGGCGGAAGTGTAGGAAGAGACTAGAACAGACGTAGGCAGAAGCCTTTAAGGGTCTGCAGTAAGAAATGCAAATTTCATACACAAGAAGCAAGGAAAAAGTAAGGAAGAGATATGATATCACTCATATGACTAGGAATGTGATTTTACAACAGCTTCTCCCAAGCCTTGGAAGGGGAATCTATGAAAAGATGCCCTGTATTAGCTTTTCTGGATCTAATAGTGCCTGTGAAGCCAGCCCGGGTTGCCTGCTGTGGAAGACAGAAAAAGAGGACTCAAAACTTGGAGGTGGCAGTGGCCTAATTCTGCAGGCCAGGTGCTGCTCTGCAACAAGACTCTCTCTTGGACAGAGTAAGGGGTAGGCAGTGAGTATCCTCCTGGGCAAACCTCAGGATGAAGGGTCTGGAAATATGAAGGGTTAAAAAGAGTATTACTGAATACAACCTGCTCCAGGTGAGCCCACAAGGAAAGAAAAAATAAATAAAAAGGTATTTTGTGCATGGCGTCACTAACAAAAATATACTTGAGCATGACTAGAGAGATTAGAACTAAGCTGAATAAAAAGATGAGGCAAATACAGAATATGGAGTGAAAACTACTCTCCAGTCATAAGCAAAAGTACAAACCACATATTGAAAACTGCTTTGGAAAATCAACTGAAAAGCAAATTTCCCTGGCAAGTGAAAAGGAGGAAGAGAACATACCTGTTGGGATTCTCAGAATAAAATGGTTGTAGTGAGCAATTTATTTAGAAAGAGAAGAGAAATTAATCAAACTGCAAAGCAAAACATCTGTTTCTGTGACACGCCATGGGCACAGCCCAAACACGGCCGCGTCCTACGCCCCATGAAGGCAAGCTGGAAAGCAGAAGGGAGCTCTGTGCAGCTTCGTCTTGCACAGAAGCTGCACCGTGTTTAGGGAAACACACCAAGTTAGAGCCGTGCTCTTTTACTGCCTCCATGAGGAGATCCAGACGTATCGTCACAGGCTGTAAAATATTTCCTGGCAAACTACTCAGGGCCTGAACTTTAATATTCCCCTGGGATGCAGTCAGTGAAGGGATTTCACCAGAGACCAGAATAGATAGCAAATGTTCCTGCAGTAACCAACTCATAAGCTGTTATTCAGTTTAGCAGGAAAAAGTAACGTGTCATTATTTTTGTCAAGATTATATATATACACACACATATAATAATCAACAAATAAAACAATGTGCTCTATAACAAACACGAGAAACCTTTTTCTTAGAAAAATGATATTAATCTTGAATATTCTTCAGTAGATGTCCAAACTATTCAGAGCAAAAAGTCCGATCACAAAAGACCGTAAGCTACTCATACCAGTCATTAAAATAATTAGTCAACCTCTCAGGATTGATACATTTTTTTGTATCTAGACCAACTTCAAATATCTGCTTAAAAGCTATCAAGAACAAAACATGAACATTCTCTGAAAATGCTTATAGGTCTTCAACAACAGAGGCTTCAAAGAAGATTTATTTCAACATCTTAAATAACTTAAAGTGCTGAATTTATCAAAAGAAATGGAGGTAACGATTTGTGTTTTCTTCTTGATGTATTAACACAAGGAAAAAGAAAAAAGCAAAAACTGCACTAGAGCTAATTCTATGGCATGTTCCCCTGCAGGGATGACATCTCTGGAAGTACAATTGCTTCAGATTCTAACATATATAAACTGTGACTGTGAAACTATAGCGTATAGGTCAGCATTTCTGTATTGAGTAGACACACTGATATCACTCTGAAAAAGAAATGGGCTACAGGTGTGTTTATAAGAGTGATCACACAGAGGGCTCTATACTTAATAATGTTTGAAAAATTGTTTATAGAAAATACGACTCACTTGCCACCCCAGAGGCGATGCCATAAAGCAGTCCCCCTCCATCAGTTTGTTGCTGAAAGACGTGGGTCCCCGGAGGAGGGCTTCTTTCTTGTCTAATGAAATTATAGAGCAAAGTTTTCACAAGTCTGCTGGTGTATGGGAGACTGCAAAAGGAAAAGAAAACAGCATTAATTGACTCAGAAGTTGCAAAGTTTGGCTCAGCTACAAAGTCAAGGCTGTGCACCATTTTGTTCTCTGGAACTAGGCTATGCCTGGATGTTTTTTTCTTTTTTTAAAAAATCTGATCATTTTTTTCCATCTAAGGAATAACAGACACTTCTTATCCAACCTGGGAGCCACGCATTTGATTAGTAAAGTCCAGGTAAGGCACAAAATCTGATGCTTGGCATTAAGCATAGACAGCTCTCTTCATGCTGAGTTATCTACCCACTTTTAGCTTGGCAAGGGAAATAACAGCAGGATTTTGCTCACTCAAAACTGCAATGGCTTTAGCAGGACACTGGGATCACCTTCAAAGGCAGGATCATGGAAGCCTTTTTCATTTATTTTCAGTTTTCAATATCACTTTTAAATCAATCTTTTAATATGTGGAATGATTGTATTCTTTTACCCAAGACACAATGGGAAAAATATTTACATAAGGAAAAAACATAGTATTCATTTGGTTTTCTCTCTATGCTTTGGTCATACAAAGCAGGCAATAATAGCATTTCTCCATTCCCACAGTATTTTCAGTTCTGTGTTTGGCGGGGGCCAATTTTCAAGGAACTCTGAAATATCTGACTTCAGTGATTCTGAAAGGTATATACAAAATCTGTTGGCTTTAAATAGACTAAAATATTCTAAAACAGAAGAGAATTTTATAGAAACAATCGGTTTCTAACTCTGATGATGATTTCTAATCTACTTCAACTCATGCTTTGAGTTGAAGTGGATTAGAAGTGGATTAGAAATCCACTTTGAACTCCACACATTACTCTAGATTCCTTACCCCCCAAACCTCCATCCCTTTACCCAGAGCCTACACATACCACTGTTTCTTTGAAAGCTGTTTTAAGTGGTCAATAAAATTAATGCCAATAAATAAATAATTAATTAAATATAGTTTTACTGAAATCAGAACTACAAGATATAAACCTGAAACCTTCCAACAACCTTTTAGGATGGATTTGTTTTGATGTTTTGTTTTCTTTTGGACGAAAACTGCAAATCAAAATGCATTTCACCATGTCTTATTTTTCAGTACAAAAGAGTCTAAATGAGCCATGCCGAAGGATTTGTCTTGCCATTAGCTACAGCCCCAGAACAGGACATACCAGCNTTTAAACCTGAAACCTTCCAACAATCTTTTAAGATGCATTTGTTTTGATGTTTTGTTTTCTTTTGGACAAAAACTGCAAATCAAAATGCATTTCATCATCTCTTGTTTTTAAGTACAAAGAATCTAAACGAGTCAGCCAAAGGATCTGTCTTGCCATTGGCTATAGCCCCAAAACAGGACATACCAGTGACCACACATCAGGTATTTATGAATTATGCTCTCTCGCAGAATTTCCTTGTGAAATAATTGGCAGGAGAGGAAGACTATAAGCATTGTCACAGCCTCCAAGGAAATGCTGTATGTTATATCTCTGCAAGAAAAGGTAAATTTTTACAAAGGTTAATCCACCACTTTTGTTTACAAACTGCCTTCTACCATAGGAACATGCAGGAGGCTCCCATGCGGTTATATGCTATGCAGCGAGTCTCAAGCGGGAACACAGAAATAACAAGTTCAAAAAACAGAAACACTTCATATAGAAAATGGATTATTTTTCTTAGATGCGTTTTTCTGATGTGCCAAAGGACAACACAGTGTAAAAACATTGACATATTACCCAGAGCATTGGGATTTCAATTTTCAGACTATGCTTCATTCTAATACTAATAAAAATATCTCAGAACATTAACAGGACTGTTCTTTGTCTTGCTAAACACAATTGTCACTAAAGCATCATTCCAGGTCACAGAAAGGTCCAGTTTCCCAAACATTGCTTCATTTGGCAGCAAATCGGGATCTCTAAGAAAGAGGTAACACACAAACACTCTTAACTATAAAAAATGCTTCGAATACCAACACGCCACATACACAGTTGTCCAACTGTTAAATAGTATTTGCAAGGCAATGGTAAAGTATAAAACTTCAGGATATTGCTGACTTCTACTGCCAATTCCAAAGAATGTATGTCAATGGTTAGACACTGGCTGCACACAGATTAGCAAAGCTCATTAAGTTGGAAAGCCGTGCAGTAAACAGGACAGGAGATTCATGTGCTGTTTTGGACATCGTGCAGTTTCTGTGGCTAACTCTGCCTAAAGTGATCTTACTATGCATTATATTTCTAAAAAAGAAGAGAAAAAATGTTTTTTGGCATTCTCAATCAGTAAAAAAATTACAAATTACACAAAAATTTTTAAAACACAATGGTTCACTTCAATGTGAACCAGTATTATTTTTGCTTTCGACTAATATGGGCTTTTTTCCCTTCTCCAAATGGAAGGAGATGTCTCATCAAGTGCACCAGAAACATTCTCTAAGCCATTAGAGAGATTGTTATTAACCATTTTTAAAGTTTCCTCTCTGTTACTGTTTTCACAGTATGCTTCAGGAGTTAATAATATTATGTTGTGTATAACAGGTATAAAGGGTCAATTAGGAAGTTACTTTGACATTTTCCATGGAGCTTACAGAAATTCAAAGATTTATTTATATTTCCCAAATTCAAAGATTTTACAATATCTTTATTAAAAAAAACTCCATCAATCACACTAAATTTACTTCTTGTCGCTTTCTAACAATTATATTCTTAGCAGNGGTTGAAGCAAGTGTAAATAGAAAACTGAGACTTTTTTCAAACAATGATTTAAAACCTGTAGTGCAGTATCTCTAGAAAAAGCTAAATGCATAAGGAAAATAAATAAAACTGCTGCTTTTGGTCTCAGAATTCATGTAGTCCTTACAAAAAGAAGATATGCTTTTCCTTTGGAAGAAATCAGTTTAATTTTCAGCACACAACTATATTTGCATGTCAAGTGTGCCACTAGAAATGCTGCAAACAACTTATTTGCATGCAAAATACGAGGAACAACAGTGTTAGGCATTATAGCATAGAGACAGCTTAATTAAAACACTTTTGTAGGAGCTCGAGACCAGAATTTCTGGGGGAAGAGAGTGCGAGTTACTTGTCCTAAGTCAACAGCAAGCTGGACTCACAATTTCCTGGCTCACAGTGCTGTGCACAAGTCCACTGAGCCACACACTGATACAAAAATGTTTTTGAAAGAGAAGGTTATGCAAACCACTGTTTTTATTCTCTCATAATTTAAGCCTTTGAATCCATAACATTTTAAGTTATATGTCAGGAAAAAGACTTACTGCTTAAATAATATTCTTCCTTAAAATCATGAAGAGCGTTTTAATGCGCCTGGGTTTTGGTGAGCTACCTGACTTTCTGCCCACTGCTCAGAGCGCTGGCCAGGGTAAATGTTGATAATTAGATCAGGCCAGAGGTTCTGCTGTGATCT
>VWPW01024975.1:0-11571 GCA_013389825.1 Crypturellus undulatus
AGCGCCATAAGCACCAGCGGGCACCGCGAGCAGCCATAACCGTTACCGAGCCCAGTGCGCATGCGCGCCCTCCTTACCGTTGCCGCAGCGACTGTCTGACACGCGGTGGCAGTGAGCGTTCCCGAGCGCTGCGCATGCGCGCCCCCTTAGGTTGTAGTATCTGTTTCTTGACACGCAGTGGTAGCAGTGAGCGTTACCGAGCGCTCTGCGCATGCGCTCGGCTCTTACCTTTGCAGTAGCGCTTTTCGGGCACGCGGTGGAAGCAGCGAGCCACGCCAAGCTACCGGGCAGAGAGGGAAAAGAAAAGTGTTCCCTTGACTATTCCTTGACTACAGCATTTATGATGTCCTCTGCGTTGTACTTTTTTCGTTCCATCGCTCTTAGGTTTCTTTTTGAACTTATCCTCATCTGCTTTTATTTTAAAGCCCACATCAGTCCTAAATGTCTTCCTCCTGCACATTTCACTCTTACAATATGTATAACTTTGTTGTATCTAGGTCAGTTGCTTCTCACACCCAGGCTATTTGTTAAAGGACTGTGCAGTCTGCATTTAATGCCTGAAATGAATAATAGTCTCCCCAAGGGTATCCTGCTATTACTCCTTATAACAATGGACAGCAATCTTGGAAGTTTTGTTTTTAAAATTATTTGTTGTTGTAATTGTTTTTTAATAAATTCATTCTACTTTTATTTATTATTTTAGGCTTGGTATATCAACTATGCCTCTAGTGAGATCCGTTGGGTATGTTGAAGAGAATGGTGCTAGAACCTGCACCTTACCTGGAAAAATATTGGGTGTGTGATAGTTCTGTAAAGCTGTCCGCGTACTTCCTTGTCTGCAAATGTCTTTGAAGATCTCATTGTGTGGAAGAAGCCCTGCTTGCACACATTTGGGTGGAAGGAATTAATATTGACACAATGGTCAAGCTTCCCAAAAAATCTGTCCTCTCAAAGACTTGGCTTTCTCTTTAGAGGCTGTCATATTTTGTACTCTAAGACTGTCACTGCTACACAGGACTGAAATTTCTAAGGCACTTAAAAAGTAGTTCTTACTAAAAGTCCAGAAGTTCAGGAGTAACTCTTTCCATCTAGTTCATCCATCCAAAGGTTACTGCATTCACCTAGATCAAGATCTTGCTTTTGCTGAGACTTTGCAGAGTATTAGCTATGCACTTCTTTTTCTCAGGTGAAAACCTTGCTGTGAAGATATAATTAATAGATTATCTTTAAGGAACCTGATTTCTCTTTCATTTTGTTGTTCTCCTTAATTCCTTTCTGCAGCTTAAAAATGAATTACATTCCTTTGCCACCTGGTCTTCACCAGAAAAGGCTACTGCCTTCCTCATGTATCCGTTTTAGGCTTCCTTTACAGAACTCCCAGGCAATTCCCATTCTGTCCTGAGATTCTGCAAATAAATTGTATTGCTCTTGTGTTTGTCCACATTAAGGTTTATTTGTTGTATCTAGTCCAAATTACCTACCAAAGCTTAGGACTTTATAGAATTTCTCTGTTTGCTTTCCCCTTTCCCTTCCATGTCCACTTCTCCAATTTTTCCAGTAGACTTAACCAGTTTACAGTCAGCTTATCTAAGCCATTTATATAAATCAGGCATCATGTGGCGATGAACATTACTTTGCATTTGTTGCCTTTAATTTTCTTTTGCCCTATGTTGACCCAGGTATATAATAGATCTAAATTGTCGGATATTTCTTGGCTGCTTCTCTAACATCCATTATATGGCCCCATTGGCAACTGTAGGAACTCTGAAAATGACATTACTTGGAGTCATTTACACAGCTTAAAACTAGAGCAGGAAGGGGCATATTTACTGACCTAATTCAGGGGGTCCCATCGTTTAGGTCTCTTAATCAACGATGACTCTATTTTGCTGTTCTGAAGCCTGATCACTATCTGTCCTCATTGACTATACCAATTCCTTGCAGAATTTCTGTTGAATATTCAGTTTTCCATGGAGTATTTGACTAAGATGCCTGAGTAAGCCACAGTAAATTGTATTGTGTATAACTTGCTCTTTGATTTACTTCCCTCTCTCTTTCCACGACGAGGAGTATTTTAATAGTTTTTGTCATCAACTCAAGCACCTGAATGGAGCTCAGAAGCCTGGACTTGTCTCTTAGGACACTTAGGATCTGGATAGTAGCAGGGAAACTTTACAGCCTGCTCCCTGTGTGCAGATCCACAGCTCAAGGACAGCCCCTCACCATGATGACGGCAGCCCATGACCCCTGTAACCAACCTGCCTGCTGGACCTCCCAGCCTGGCACCACCAAACTTCCCTAAACTGGTAGGAAGGCAGAATCCCTCCTGCCACTCCGGCAGGTCTCTGAGCAGGCTCAGTAGACTACGAACAGTTTGTCAAAAGCAGACCTGTCCCCTTCACTCTTCAGCCCCAAGGGAGAAAGGTATTCATTAAAACAATTTCTTTTAGGGCTCATCTACTCTGTTCTTCGTAACGTGTGCTGTGGTGCTTATGATTGCTCCAAGGATGTATCTAACAGAGATCCCAGGAAAGGGAACATCATGGATATCCTCTCAGGTTTACTGTAGACTTGAGTGAGTTACTCATGTCTTCTTTTCTTTACAGCTTGTCCAGGGTGGCACAGATGCAACAACACCAAAAAAAAAAAAAAAAAAAGCCATGAACTGGCGCACACTATCGCTGAGGCATCGCCGATCCACTTCTTCACGCAGCCCTCCTCACGCCACCGTTGCTCACACCTGCATGGAAGGCAGCTTCAGCCCCAGACACGCACCCAGACATTAGACAGAAACATGGAGAAAAGCCCTACACTAACAAAACTATTTGGACATGTAATAACCCAAGGACCAGCACAACTTGTGAGGTCACACCTGGGCACCTCTGTGGCTCTGGAGAGTTCTGGATAACAGTCTGCTGCCAGTCCTTGTGACAGAAAAGGGCCATCAAAGCCAAGACAATGGATGTGAAAGAGGCGGTCCAGAAATGAGCTTGGGCTCTAACAAAGCAGGAGAGAGAGAAAAAGCAAACAAACAAACAAAAAAACACACACTCACACACACACAAGGATGCCAGAAATGTGAAGAAAGCCTCCAAAAAGGCCACAAGGATGACAGGCCACAAAGCAAAGATGGAATGACAGACGACTACTGATTGCTAAGCAGGATGAGATGCACTGACACAACGATGATGAGTCTAGCCACACAGAAGACGCTTAAATTCCTCAATTCCTGCTATTCGTCAAAACCCTTCAAGCCCTGAACTCCCACAGCAAAGCAGGAACAGAACAACCTCCTCAGCCCCTGGCCCTTGGCTTGTGTAGCCCTACCCTCACCCCTTGCAGGGGGAGGGGTCCCACGGACCACAGCCATAAACACATACCGCTGGGCAGGCACAAGGCTCTTCCTTCCCTAGGTAAAGTAGAGAGCATGGGAAAGATAAACACTGCAGTGATAAAACAGACCCTCGATGGGACTACTGAGACCTCAGGTCCTATGTTCAGAATATCAAGAGGTCTGTTATGAAAATTCTTTTTATGCTACCTACAACTAGAGTGTGTGTTCTCCCACACGAAAAAGGCCTTTCATATGTGGTTTTAAATAAATGGCACAGGTGAAATCAGGAAGGGGGCGGCAACTTTACAAAAATGCTGTGAGAGAGGATCTTCCTTTTGGAGAGGAGAAAACAAAACATTCCCAAAAAACAAATATATTCAAAAAATCTGGTAACATTTTACAAGCACGAAGCACAAATTATTCTCTCTGCTCTTAGAAACTGAACCAAGATTGTTAGAGACCCAGAAAAAAACTTTATTTTTTTCTTTCAGAAAAACTTTTATTTTAGAAAAACTTTTTATTGCTCAAGAAACATATTACTGCCTTAAACACACATGACATCTTTTACTGGTGACTCAAATGTGCAAAAAATCAGAACGGAAATTGAAAATCTCTATCTAAGAGTACATGACAGAGGAGGAGGAAGGCGGGTTTTGCAGTAGAAGAAGCACTTTCTGCTGTGGCCCATTCCTCTGGCCAGAATATTGTGAGAAATAGATGTGAAAAGAAGAGCATATGCCTAGTTTGCTGAGCTTGAGATAAATGCTCAGAGGTTCTCTTGCTGGTTATCTTTGTAGGAGCATTTAATGAATTCTTAACTTGAGACAAGAATGAACTTGACCTGCTCTCTGCATTTAAAGTAAACCCTCTTACTAAGTGAGGTGATACCATTCTTTGACGTGTAGAATCAAGGAGCTGCCACCGCCTGTGATCTTGTGTATTTGGCAGCTCCGAGTGGGGGTCTGGAGAGGCCTGTGACAAGAGTAGTGGAAAATGGTGTGACTTTGGCTTTCAGGACTTGTTACCAGTGGGAGGAAGGTTAGCAGCATCTACCTCAGGTTTCTAAATGCCAACACTCCTTCCTTTATGCCTGTAACTTACCCTGCTTTGGGCTATGTTGTTTTCCAAGCTTTTTCTTCCAGGGAATCAGGCCTGCGGTGTTCCTGCAGTGTTGGAACATTACTGCAGGCAGTTGTCACCCATACCAACTGAGAGTGTGATCTGTTCATTTCAGCAAACTGCTTGGATCAAGGACTGTGCTCAGTGTAGCCTTGTTCTGTGCCCAGTATGGTGCTTTGGAGAACTTACCCTAGCTATCTGACATCTACCTGCGGCAACAGGTTTGAAGAACTAAGCTCAACGCTATGCTGAAAGAGCTGTGATTTCCCTGGGCTTGGAAAGAATTGAGATGCCTGTGGGTTTGTGCAGTTCAGAATCCGTTACAGAGAAAGTTTTATTTTCTTGCATGTCCCTTTGTACTTGGCCTTCATAGCAGAAAACTGAGATCTAATGCTAGACATTTTGCCGCTATTTCTATTTGGTAAGTGAAATATATAAACTTCCAGAATGTACATGCAGTTTACTGTCGGCTCGGAATTGTGCTAAAAGCAATGTTTCTCTTGTAGTAGAAGCTCTGTGCTTGTTCACTATGCAGTGAACTGTGCTAAAAGCACTCCAGTCAGAAGCCTGAGACAGGACTTCTGCCTTTCCAAAGCGCTGTGGTACTGGATGATACCTGTTTGGCTTTTCTGTTTGTTTGGGCTTTTCTGATAGTTCTTGTGCCCCTTTTGGACCCTGTATTAACCTATGCTTCTAGTTTGCATTTCAGCTTGTACAAAAAATACAGGAGATGTTTGATTCTAAGCGTGGAAAGAAGGGAGTGAAGTTGCTCAGTCCCAGTGGGAAAGAAGCACCTCCAGTGGAAAGTACATTGCATCATTTTTTTTGTTCCACACTTCCACTTGGTGAATGGTGCAATATTCCTGTATCCTGGGGTATTGCTACTAGGCCAGCTACCATCACCTCGTGCTGGGCTGGCTCAGCAGTGCTGAACCTTACGTCTTGCATGACTGAAATAGTCTTCCAGTACTATTGGGATTGGGAACACCTGCTTAACACTGTAAAAAATGGAAGATCCTGCTGTTGTCTGAGCCTGGAGAGAGAGATTGGTTGTGTTTTTTCTTTTTTCAAAAAATAAACCAGAACAAAACAGACAAAAAAAATCCACCAAAACCACTTTGCATGAAAACCACCTCTGCCTGTTCAGTTAATCTCTGCTGTGCCTCTGTTACCTTTGTGTTCTGGTTTTCTAGTATAGTCTTCATTTATATTATATTACATTTGACAATGCTGTTAACCTTCCCAGCAGCATCAAATAACCACTTTCTGTTCTTGGCCTGGATTCAGCTGACTGGGAGGATGACTCACTAGAAACAGTGACTTCAAATCAACTCCACTTTTTGAAATTTATGTTCCAGCATGTTTGCCAGTAATAGTTGTTCTTTGCTGATACTTTGAATGGAATAGATGAGCAATCCTATGTGATGTTCATGAGTCTGACATTCTTTGCCTTTCCCAACTTGGGGTTCCATCTTCCCATCTGTCCATCTTCCTTCTGCATGGCTAGTAAGTGAACATTGTGTGTGTTTCAGGTGAAACCAGTGGGAATAAAAGCGATACAGAAAACTGGCCAAAAGGTGATTGAATCACAGGGGCTGGTGCTGTCCCTGAAGCACTATTTATTTGGCTGCAGTTGAGATAAGCACACTAACTAGTTGTGGCTTCTGTTGTGACAGAGGAAGGGAACACCTGAGAGGTGGTGTGCCAAGGCTGGGAGCTGTTGCTTGACAAACTGGCCCATATTTCTGCCACTTATCCTGAGCCCTTCAGGTTTTATGCTACTCACCTGCCAGTGGCTAAAGCACAGTCATTTTTGAGTTAGTAGAGTCATGCTTACCAGAATATGTCTTGCAGTGAATTCTCCATGGATTACCTTTGCTGCTAACACTTCATGTCATACATGACATGCCCTCTGCCCCTGCTACTTCCCTTTCTTCACTCTTCTTTGTATTACTAATATTCTGAAATGCCCCTTCCCCTAGGGAGAAATCCCTTGGTAGTTTTTCTAATTCCTTAGCCCTGAGTTTGATCTTGGCCCCAGAGTACAGACTTGTGCCAACTATTTGTTGTAGGAAAGATCAAAGAGGTCTCATTTTCTGGTCTGGTAAGGTTTGAAAGCGTGATAGTAATGGTTGGTCAACAATGCTGGTAGGTGATCCTGGCATATCTGTTAGCACATACATGCTAATAACATGTAAGATAATTACATACAGCGAGGATCCAGTGAGCAGGACCAGATTATTTTTTGCTACATGTTTTTATTTAAAAAAAAATGCAAAGAACCTTAACTCAGAGGTGATGAAGTTCAATTTTTTTTTTTAGTGTTAAGAGTGTTAGTGTTAATAAAGGGTGAAGACTCAAAAATATAGGGAGTTGTGGCACTGTCTGATTTAATGATAGTTTCAACTGTCCAGAATATGTCATGGTACCTAAGCCAAAAGGATTTCTTAAGTCAGCGCATTGCCTATGCCTGTGAGTGTGACTACCTGTCAAGACATCCCAAGCTACAGGGTTCCTAACCAGGAAGCTGCCTCTCTGGAAGGCCCGTGCTGCAATATGGAGTAGCTGGTGAAGCCTGGCAGCATTACTGAACTCACGAGGCTGCCTTCTCTCAGCCTTCCCTTGTTGCCACCACAGCATTGCTGGAGGTGCATGGAAGGGATGTCGGGAGCGCGGCAGAATGGTAGCTGTCAGCAAAAGGAGCTGCAGAGCTGCTGCAGGGCACCCCTGTGTCTGTAACAGCTCTGGGCTTGAGGAACTGGCTGAGAAGCCTCATTCCCATGAGGTGGGACAGTACTGTGAGGTTAGGTAAATGCGCCCATCTCTTTTTTCCCTTCCGAAGGTAAGGAGAAACACTTTTCTGTTGAAACATAGAGCAGGCAGAAGATTCTGTGCCTGATTCTTTGCCTGTAACTGAGAAATAGAAGGTACATTTCTTAAGGGCCATGAATTTAAAACACCAAAACTGTTTTGAGGAGACACTGCATCTCCACGAATGACCCTGCTGTTCAAGTACTGCAGTCTTTGCTCTCTCCTCACAGCGTGCCTGCTCGTGATTGTTTAGCTGACAAGCTGTCATAGGCACGTGTGAACTAATCTTGTTACCTGAGCACTGGCTGAACCCTTTCCTGTCTTGGCAGTAGATGGATGAAGCTGCTGTTTAGAAATAACTTAGCAACAACTGGGTTATGAGCCTTGGCCACTATAAACAAAAATTTGTCTTAACAATAATTTAAACAATAATGTCTGCAGCCATGCACCATGCTTCAGTGACTTTAAAATGCTTATTTTACCCCTCCAGCCTGAACATCCTGTGAGACAGTCAAAGGATACTGAAGAGAGGCTAAAGGTCACTCCCAAATTCTGCTTTCTAGATCCCAAAGACTGGTTTCCTACCTCGGACCTTAAAATGTAGAGCAATTTTTGAGTAATAATGTGCTCTGGGGGGCATGCTGAGGGCTTAGGTATGTGTCAGTTCCCTGAACCAAAAGAACTGTAGCCAGTGCAGGGAAAAATGGAAGAGACTGAGCCCAAGGCTGCTACAATAGGGGAAGGTGAGATAAGGTGGGGGCAGAAGTGCTGCTCCTGCCCAAGCAGCATCTTTTCCATTTAGAATAGCAAGTCTGTGAGTTCTGTTTAGGGCCAGCCCCTAGAAGTTATGTTACTGCTTGAAAAAATGCAGAAGGGGTTGGGAAGAAGGAGAGCTACAGATGGATGAGAGCTGGTTCAGGGCAGAACCTACAGCACGGCTGTACTTCCACAGACTGGAGGGTGAAGAGCCCAGCTACCCACAGCAGGCATCTCTGCTGTGACAGAAAGAGAACGGCTTGTAGGTTGTGTGGTGCGCGTATCTTGCTCTGTCAGTCTTCCTGACTGACAGGAAGCGACTTCCTCAGAAGAGGACTGTCCAAAATGATGAATGTAGAGGGAAGTAACTATTCTGTTATACCTTTCACAGGTGATATGCCTCAACTCCCTCGTCTTTGAAGCTTTTGTGCAGTTCTTTGTGGAGATTATTGGACACTACTTCCTACACATGAATGTTACAGAAAAATGAGAACACGTGTTTCAGTGGGAGTTGTTCCAAAAATCTCATGTCACGTAATGTGCATCATTTCCTGCACTTATTCATGGAAACACAGATGTTTGCAGGGTTCATACAAGACTGAGCGCTGAGACAGAGCATGGCCAAAGGTAAGATTTAATATTCATTTCTTGTTTTATAAAGTGAGTGTTTTTCCAAATAAAAGTCTCATTATTTTGACTGTTAAGGAGTCTTCTGTCCTGACAGGTTACTTTGCCAAAGTATCAAAAAATATAATCTGACATGGCACAATGCAATGGCAATAGCTTCCATGCAACGCCTGCTAATGATTCCTCAGAATGCATCTTGTTAAGCAAGTGCTTTAACCTATTTTACCTATATTGAGCCTATTTTTACCTACTTTGTAAAATGTTTTAAAAACTTATGTTTTTATAACATTATATAAATTACAATTATTAATACGAATAACATGTATATTGCATATATAAACATGTAAATAACATATATATTTTTAAAGTTGTCCCCCGGCCTCCCGTGCTAGCCGGCCGTGTGTTTTCTCTTCAGGAAGCAAAATGCAGTTTCCTCAGAAGTGGCCGCGGCGGCGCAGGGCAGCAGGGGGCGGCTGCTGGCCTTGCGTTTCCTCAGTAACGTCTTCTTCCGCCAGCACCGCTCTCCGCCGCGCTGTTACCGCAGCAGTCCGCCCGCTCCCAGGCGGCTCGGCCCGGCCCGCCCCGCCCCGAGCCCGTGTGATTTCGTCCCCGTGGGTCCAGACCGCCCCCTTCGGCTCCTCCTCGCTCCGTGACGGGGGCGGCGGGGCGTGCTGGGAGGCGTGCCCGGGGGCGCAGCGGAGCCGCGGGGAGGCGCAGGCGCTCTGCGGGCGCGCGGGCGCGCAGAGCGCTGCCGCGCGGAGGCTGCGATGTCGGGTCCGGGACTGGTGGCCGGCGACGTGGTGGTGGACGCGTTGCCCTACTTTGACCAGGGCTACGAGGCGCCGGGCGTTCGTGAGGCGGTGAGCGGGGGCCGGGGCGGGACTCGGGGCAGCGCCGCGCGGCGCCCTGACCCCCTCTATGTGTTAGGCCGCGGCGCTGGTGGAGGAGGAGACGCGGCGCTACCGGCCGACAAAGAATTACCTCAGCTACCTGCCGGCGCACGACTACAGCGCCTTCGAGGTGAGTGAGCGAGCGAGCGAGTGAGGAGCCGCGGCGTCGGTCCCCCTCCTGCCCCGCAGGTGCCTCACTGCCTTGTACCCCCAGACTGAGATTATGCGGAACGAGTTTGAGCGCCTGGCTGCCCGGCAGCCGCTGGAGCTGCTCAGCATGAAGAGGTGAGCTTGGATTCGGGCCATGTCCCACCCCTCTGCTGGGCCTGGGCCTGGCCCCCGGCAGCTGTGGTCCAGGCTGAGCTAGGTTGTTGCAGGTATGAGTTGCCAGCCCCCTCCTCCGGACAGAAAAATGACATCACAGCCTGGCAGGAGTGTGTCAACAACTCGATGGCTCAGCTGGAGCACCAAGCCGTCCGCATCGAGAATCTGGAGCTCATGTCCCAGCATGGCTGCAATGCCTGGAAGGTTTACAATGAGTAAGGTGTTCTGCTGCTTTGCTAACTTAAGTACTATCCCTGAGCTAATTCCTAATACTGCACTTACTCTTCTGCTATTAGGCACCTAGTTCACATGATAGAACAAGCCCAGAAAGAACTTCAGAAATTGAGGTCAGTCATTGTTTTTTATAGTCTTCTACTGAAGTTATTAAGAATGTGAATTCTTTCTGTAGCTAAACAGCTGCATTAAAAGAAAAAAAAAAGACAAAGAGAATATATAACATTTTCTTCCCCAGGAAAAGCATTCAAGATCTGAACTGGCAACGAAAGAACATGCAGCTCACAGCTGGGGCTAAGCTTCGAGAAATGGAATCTACGTGAGTATCTAAAGTTATTCTTTTATATCTTCTGTAAGTATATCTGGTGCCTGAAATTATTTGTTGGAGAAAGTCAGTAGTCTTTTGGTTATCCTGTAAGATGTTTTTGCAGGAATACTGTTGCTCTATACAAAAAGTGTTTTAAAGTACTGCTTAAGTTATTGCAGCTGAGTGAAATAGCAACAAAGGTATGTAACTTATTTATTAAACTCTTCTTTATCTACATATTGGAAGTCAGTGTTTTGAGCTTTTTGTTTTCCTCATAACTCCATGTGCTAAAGTAAAACAGAGCTAAAAAAAACCTCTTTATTACTTTAGTTATCCAAATGAGCATTCATATCACTTGAGATTTACGATCTAATGAGAAAAATAGTGAATTATTTACTGCTTTAATCCTTTATTTAGTATCAGCATTTTCTTTGAATCGGTAATTATATTGTCTCAGATTTTTAAAAAGGAGGAGTGTTAAAGCCTGAATAACACTTAAAAGCATTTTTGTTTTTCTTCCCTTACAGATGGGTGTCTCTTGTCAGTAAAAATTATGAGATTGAACGAACTATTGTGCAGCTAGAAAATGAAATTTCACAAATCAAACAACAGCATGGGGAAGCTAACAAGGAGAACATCCAGCAAGACTTCTGAGGGTCTCATTATTACTATTTCACCGATGCATATTTTAAAAATAAGTATTTGAAGATGCTAGGGCTTTTTAAACATGTAGTTACAGTTGTGTAAGGTGAGGGAAAGTGTCCGTGTGACCTCTCCTCCCCCTAGGCTTTAAAACAAGTACCTGATCAAGTGCCTTATTGGCACAGGTAAGTGTACTGGGGTTAGGTCCTCTTTATGGAGGTAAAAGAGGGGCGTGGAGAAATAATGTTTGCCGTTTTTGACTCGAATAAACCGTGTTTTGCTACTGCTGCGCGCGCCGCCCTCTGTCAGCGCCATCCGCCCTCGCGCTCGCGGAGGGGCCGCCCCGCCCCGCGGTTGGCTGCCCCCGCCTCCCGACGGGGGAGCCGAGCTCCCGCCTCGCGCATGCGTCGTCGCGCTCTGCGCTGCGTCACGACTCGGGGCTTTCCCCTCCCGCCCGAGAACGCGCTCCTGGCGCGGCCGGGGCCGCCGCCACGGCGCCTGCGCGGCTCCCGGCTCGTGCCCGCCTC
>VWPW01024975.1:11664-91292 GCA_013389825.1 Crypturellus undulatus
GGGGGGGCGGGGCGGGGGGGGGGCGGGGGCCTGGAGCCCGCCGTCGCATCCCCGTCGGTTGCTGCGCCGCCTGCGCCCATCCCCGCGCCGCCTGAGGAGCAGGAGAGCCTGGGCGCGGCCGCGGTGGAGCGCGGTCCCGGGGAGGCGGAGGCCGAGGCGGCGGCGGGGCACGGAGCCGCCCCGGGGCCGGGCCCGAGCCCGGTTCCGCCACTGACGCCGGCAGCACTGGGGCCTTTCTCGCTGCTGGATACGTGCGCCGTGTGCGCGCAGAGCCTGCAGAGCCGGCGCGAGGCCGAGCCCAAGTTGCTGCCCTGCCTGCACTCCTTCTGCCGCCGCTGCCTGCCCGAGCCGGAGCGGCAGCTCAGTGTGCCCGTGCCCGGCGGCGCCAACGGCGACATCCAGCAAGGTGAGCGCCGCCCGGGCCGGGCCCGGCCGCGGGGCGCCCTGCCACGAGGCGGCCGTTTCCTCGGAGCCGGCCCGGGTGCAGTACCTCGGGGTTCTGCTGCCGGCCCTCGGCTCGCGGGCTTTGCAAGCTGCTCTCTGTGCGTGGAAGGGCAGCATGAGGACGGCTGCATTTTGTTTGGTCCCGACTGCAGGGGCACCACATGAGGGGTAATACCCATGAGATCTCCACTGTGTGTTCGTTTCTGCACGTGAGAATCATGTGTCCAAGTGACATTTGGACATCTGGTGCAAGGATATGTGCTCAGTGGAAGGTGGTGCATGCAGTGCACCTACTTCCAAATTTGTCTCCAGGTTCCTCTGCCTGTAGTTAAAACATTGCGGTCTCACTCACCATTTACTTTGCCTGTATATGCTGCACAAACAGCTTTTGTGCTGTGGGACAGGCGCACACCTCCATGACTTTTGCTGAAATCACAGCTTGAATTTCATTTTTTTAAATTTATTTGTATAAATACAAGATAAGATTGTAAAGCCTTGAGATTTTAGCAAAGCGACTAACGTGATCCGCAGACCAAACTAGGGCCCTAATAGGGTTAGTGGCCTTATAGCTCTTAATAGGGCCTGATAGTCGAAGGAACCTTGTTCACTGACAGCTTCTTGGTTTTGGCAACAACTTGAGTCTTTCTGTGTTGCACAGTGGTGTGCTGATGAGGAATTAACTTGGGTTAATAGTGGTTCTTTGATACAAAATGTTTAAAACCTAATTACCTGGGATATGATTGTAGAAGGTCCATCAATTTTAGATGATGTATTGAATATACTTTGAATAGACTAAAGCGTTCAATTGGTCTTACAGTCCTTTTTGTTAAGTTCTAGGTTCTGTGTTGTGCATGAGGTGTAGCATTAAAAATACAAGACCTGCAAAGCTAGATTTACATTCCAGGATTTAGCAGGATTAAGTGAATAAGTCTGTTAAAGTACAGGTGTTGGAAAAAGAAAAGTAAATTGCCACTTTTGAAATCGATATAAACTGGAATATTAGTTCCTGTCATACACATTTTAAAAGCACTTGATTGTGTGCTTCACTGAAATAAACATTCAGCGTTTGATTGATGCATCAAGAACTTTTAGCTGGTCTGAGCAAGATGTACATGTAGGTAATGATATGTATGGTCCAGTTGTTATGGTATTTATTATTCCGGTGAGTCACGTAGGAACGAAACTTTGACCAACTGGAACTGCAGTTTTGTGGACTGCCTTTTTTGCATATTTCAAATGCAATCAGTTGGATGGCAAATGAAATGCTCTGCAAGAAAATGAGGCGAAAATGGAGATTCTGAACATACAGAGAAGTACGACATTGCTTAGTCGTGTGGATCCCCTCCCACTTGGTGTAGATTCTGACAGTTGGGAATCGTTGTTTTACTTTCACTTCTACTGTTTCTGTACTTTCCCTAACTTTTTAATGTAATTCTTTAGTTCTTAGAGGCTTTCGTTATCCTGCTGCGAGCAGATTCTCTTTTCTTGAAATAATTAATGGGAAATGTTACCCCTAGCTGTATCTAAAACAGATTACGTTCACCTGCAGACTCTGTCGGATCATGTACTATGTATGTGCATCTACATTTCTTTGCTATTTTTCAGCTACTGTACACCTAAAGAATTACAGATGCCTTGAAAGAACTTATTTTCTTTTCTTTGGTGTTTTCTGGTTGCATTCTTAATTTTGTTTCAGGCTTTTCTCCTTATGAGTTGTCTGTACTTAAAATACTAAGTTTGTGGGACAATAACTATGGAAGCTGCCTACTGGGAGCTGAGTGCAAGGTCAGTAAGTAAATAGCACCTCTCTGGGTGGCAGTACCCTTCCCTGACGTTGCTTATGGAGAAGTGTGGGAAGAGAGGCTTGGAGGCAGCACATGCAGCTGGTCTGTGCTGGACTCTACTCTGCCACATCGTCCCTCCTTTGAGAGATGCTATTGTTGAGGACAGAAAGATGGTCTTGATTCAGCACTGGCTGAAGTTCAAAGTACTCTTCTAATGTTATGGTTTGCTATAGTATCAGAAGTAACTGGTGATCTCCTACTTGTTGCAGTTGTATAAAATATAAGTGACTTTATAGGTCACTGGAGTATGCATTTTATTTGAGTGGATAGATAACTCTTACTCTCTGCTGTCTCAGCTTTCCAGGTGGACTATTTCTTTTAGATTGAAGGGAAGCCTAAAAGAAAATGCCTTCTCCTGTTGTGTTACACTATTCTGAAAAATATGTATTTTTTTAAGTTAGGAAATTTTAGGAAATCAAATAAAAAAAAGTTGCAAAGCAACTTTTTTATTATGCACTCATTGCTTTACTTCTGGGAAGATAGGTTGTTTTGAGATTTTACTGTCTCTCAGAGTTATTTACAATCTGTCTTAAGAAGATTTTCTCAGTAGAGAGAACGTGTGATTTTTCTAGCTCCAGTTTTTTGAAGTGTTCTGTTGATGTTTTGTTCTGGATTATATTGTAGATTTTTTTTTGTTAACAATCTTTATGTTTTCAAAAAATCAGAAAGTTGCTTTTTGCTCCATAGTGTATTTTGTTTTTTAACTCACTGACTTTCTTGGGTGTCTGTATTTCAGCTTAGTTGAAACTTAGTGCTTGGTTATCTAAATCATAAATAGATAAAAGGATTGAATAGATGCTCCTCTCATATCTGTATTCTTAATAAAATCTTTCTGAAGAAGTGGGAATGTCTTGCATGAGATTTAAAGAAGATATGGCTTCTAGCAATTTCAAGTATTGCCACTCTTGTTACGCGTTTAGTCTTCACCGCTCTCCTGGCTCCAGCGCGAGCAAACTTTCCATTCTCTGCCTTATGTTTCAATTCTGCACGGGTGGGGAATGTGGCACTCACTGACAGCCCTTGTTCAGGCTACATGTTGTGTGCAGCAGTGTGGGGAACAGAACACTTTTGTAATGGAGCAGTTGTGGTATCCTTGCTGATACCTGGAGAAGTACATGGCAGGTAGAAGCAAATTTGATGATAGCTGAGCACTTAATTTAGAATAAGCTGCAACTTTTTCCATACTATGGATAAGACAGAGAAAAGCTATAGTT
This sequence comes from Crypturellus undulatus, assembly GCA_013389825.1. Lineage (NCBI taxonomy): Eukaryota > Metazoa > Chordata > Aves > Tinamiformes > Tinamidae > Crypturellus > Crypturellus undulatus. Next base: position 15,167 of record VWPW01024975.1, read on the forward strand.
TAAAACCTTGTGAACCCTATGCATGCGTTTACGCCTGATATGCTTAATATTTTGTAGCTCTTCTAGTGCTTCTGGCAGGGGAGAAGCATTTTGTCTTTATCATTAGGTGAAACTGAGCTGCAAGGGATTTGAATTAAATACTGCCATATCTGAAACATACACCCCAGCTGTCAACTCTTTGCATCACTGTTAACCTCTTTGCTGCTCTTAACTTCTAGAACATTAATTTATGGCTTTGGAATAACAGGAGGCTATCCTTGAGATCACAGGAAGTCTTTACAGGAATTATTAGGATGGGAAAGAGAACATAAACTAGTTTGCCTTCATAAATTCTATAAACGCATCTCTAAAAGCTATCATTGAAATAACCAGTGTTGAGATGTGAAAAAAGAAATCTATTATACTGGATGAGAATTGTAAGGCTTTTTCTTAGGTCTGTGATCCATTGAGAGAAGTTTAATGCTAACTAACAAGCACAATGCATAAGTATAATGTGGGAATCCCAATGATCTTTATTGCTACAAATCTGAGTTCTCTATGTGCAAGGATTCCTTTAAGTATTTTTGTTTTCTGAAAGTCACCCGTGTCTGTTTCTTTTATGAGCAAATTAAGACTTCTATCTTTATAGCAGTTACTACAATTAATTCAAAAATAAATGCTCTTCTGGGAAAGGAAACAACTTCTTGAAATACAGTATTCTAATTGTTACCATACACGTAGCTGCTGGTCGGGATACAGCCAGGGTGCCGACACTGTCAACATCTTGGGTGGAAAGTGCATTCAACAAGTGCACCCAACATCTTGGGTGGAAAGTGCTGAAGAGCAGCATTTGCTCCTTGCACCCCACTTCATATTCTTTGGGGCAAGAGTCATGGACTAGAGGGAATTATCTGTGGTTAGAATGCAGCCCAGGACCTGCACATTAGAGAGCTCTGTTTTGACATCTCATTTTCTTCAAGCCTTCAGTGATTTGTCTAGTTTAAAAAAAGGAGAAAAGGAGATATTTATTCCCCTTGTCCCTCTCCCCCACAAACAAAACAGAAACCCGAAAACCAGAAATAGAACTTTTTTTTTGATAGGACGTGTTTTGAATCTGTGAAACTCAACTTTTGTATGGTAGAAATTATAGATCTTGGGCTTTCTTCTGTCATGTTTCATGTGATTAACCAGAGAGAGCATTAAAAATCCACTTTCTGCTTTAGCTGTGGTCTATTTGAGATGGAGGGATTTTAAAGACAAAAGGTTGAAATTTTTGTTGTGCAAGGGTATATACTCATCAGGTGGTAAATGGCTTCTGTATAATATTCTCTAGAATAATTTTGGAAGAAAATCTCAATATTCTCCATATGGGGAAGTCTTTATTGCAGAAATGAAAACTCTTGAATATTTGACAGTAAAATACTAGTTATTTTTCACATCTTACCCTCGAAGCTTGTGTGGTTCTATGAGAGGGATTTTTTGCTTGGGTTGTTGCTGTTGCTCTGAAATGAGTGGTTTGTGTTCTGAAGGGGTTATCATTAATCTTAGCACTTGGAAAATTAATGCTAGTTAACTCCTGATGTAATTAATCTTTATGAAATAAGACCTAGTATTCTAACAGAATATTCACAAAGGAGTTAAACATCATTTAATTACCTTTACATTTCAAAGTGTTCCAAATGTCCCAGTAAACGTAACTCCCTGCCTGATCCCTTCGAAAGCTTCACTTCAAAAAAGTGGTAAAATTCTGTGGTAAAAATATGTAGGAGCTTGAATTAAGACTGGATAACATTTCTAGGAAGAATGTGTTAATCATCTTGTTCATGGTGAATAGATTTTTTAAAATCTTTAGTGTAGGTTGTTCCTAGAAATCTTTTTATTGTCATTTTGGTTCATTTAGTGTCTTCTTTGCAGCCCAGCTGAGGATTTAGAAATGTGTTTTAGCAAATGCAAAGGATAACAAAGCATATCTCCTGAAGCATGCAGGAAAGGGACTAGTCTAATTGATATCCAGTGCTGAAAACTGTTTGTATATGCAAACTGTCTGGCCTGAGTTCTGTAGAAAGGCAGATGTATCTGGCATAAGAGGTTTTTTGTTAGAAGCTCTTTTTACTTTTGTGGATAGAACACTTTCCCTTCAGAACACTATTTGAAAAGTTCCCAGAAGCTTAATGGAAATAGTGCATATGGCTGCATCTGCTTCCCTTGACCTCATCCATGTGGGTGGAAAGTACAGGGGAACTCTCTACTTTGGTGCTTTCACATGCATCACAACAAACTATCTGGATACATTTCCCCTATCATTTACCTTAAAACAAGCTGGTTATGAAAACATTCATTAAAGGATGTCTTGAGAATAATGGGAAGCAGGGGTGAGAAGGCATTTGCTTGGAATGAACAAAGGATGGAAATATGTATTGGTTCAGAAAATGCATAGAACAACTGAGTATGCTATAAAAATTCTCACAACTACAAGTATGCAATTCTTTATTTTTTTTTTAATTTTGTGGGTTTGGGGGTTTTTTGCATAATCTTACAGTTGGGTGACAGTTTTTTAAGGACAATGTTGTCATTGTGGTATCTCTTCATATACCTACATGAAATTAATCATCTGAGATGGACATTTTTGTTCGTTACTATTGATCCTGGTGTGTTGGCTTTTCCATTCGTTTTCTTAAAACTGGAGAATATAAAATTTTCCCCTCCACCACTATTTTTTTTCCAGTTGGTGTAATCAGATGTCCAGTGTGCCGCCAGGAATGCAGACAGATAGACCTGGTGGATAACTACTTCGTGAAAGACACATCAGAAACACCAAGTAGCTCTGATGAGAAATCAGAACAGGTTTGTCACTTTCCCCCTTTTCTGAGTTTATGTACTGTTTTCGTTTCTATACCTAGTAATGCTTTTCACGAGAATGAAGGAAATTTGCTCTTTCCTTTTCCAGGTGTGTACAAGTTGTGAAGATAATGCTAGTGCTGTTGGGTTTTGTGTGGAATGTGGGGAATGGCTGTGCAAAACCTGCATAGAAGCTCATCAACGAGTAAAATTTACTAAAGATCACATGATAAGAAAAAAAGAGGACGTATCTTCGGGTGAGTGTTTGGAGATTACTTAGTCCTACCTGTAGTAAAATCTTTTTCTCTTTGATATGTGTAGAAAAAGACAGAGAATTATTTAGGTACCAACCAGTTGCTTGACTTCCACAAGGTGCTGGGAAAAGCTTTGTAGAGAGTTAGCAGAGCAAAACTTTCAGGTCTCAAAATAGAGGAATGCGCTAAACTTTAAGCTAAAATGGCTTGTTCTCTAATACTTCATGCAATTTGAAATGCGCAAGTTCATAAAAGACAAGATGAGACTGCAATACCATGATACTGTGGATAGGAATTAGAACATTTGTTAATAATCATTTATATACATATATATATATATGTATGTGTATATATGTCTATACATATATTTCTCACAGCGGAAAAGTATATGCAGATAAGACTATATTCTTACTCAAGGTAATGTTACTGTTGGATGGATATTGCAAAGTAAATGTGTCTGATCATATCAAGGATGACAGATTTTTAGGTCCTACTGTCTGTTAATTTAAAATAATTTAGAGCTTTTCTTGTGTTTCAAAATGTGTTTCAAAACTATACAGCTTTCTGCTGAATTTTTTGTGAAATTCATATTAATAGTTAAAATGTTTACTATTGAACTTCCTTTCATCAAAGTTCTTGTTTCACTTGTTTTGACAAACTTCATCTTGAGAGAGACTTTTCTTTATGTCTTATTATGTACTGTTTCATACAAGTCATACCTATTTAAATTTAAACTCCTTGGTCCTCTAATAGGAGATAACCCATTAAGATGTAATCAAATGACAAACTATTACGAAAAATAACTGATGCTTTTCATTAAGAATATGATACTCTGTCAAGAAGATAATATAGCCCAAGTTAACCTTCAGAAACGGCACTGGAGAGCTACAGAAAATAACTATTTTAATACAGGAAGCTTTATAGAAAAAAAATCCAGTGATATTTATAAAGCATGAATCAGAAGCATATAGTCAGGATGGAAAGAATTTATCCCTTCTTTGACCTACCTTGCAGATAGTGATCGTTAGTACCTCACCTGATGGTAGGGAATAACTAGTTACTAAGTGCCCGTAAGGCCATGTTCCTTGCTTGCTTTTTAGTCTATGGGATACCCTGGAGACTTTAAATTTCCTTTAATAAGTGTCAGCTTTAGATTCATGAGCTCTCTTTGCAATAACTTGCATGATACAACAAACTCCAAAAATACTTGCAAATACCAGGAAGACAATTATATTTACTTGTTTTAAGCCTTGCCTCCTTTATCCTCCAAAAGTTGTTTCCATTGTTGCCCAGCTTGAACAAACTTAATTAGAAGATGTGGCAATTTTTAGAACTATTCTTTGACGTTTATCTTTTATTTGTTCTAGTGGAAAAACTTTCCAGTTTAACAGGAATTCAGGAAACTGTAACATTAGTAATATTATTGTTCGCAATTACCAATGCAGTTGCTTATGACATATTGCAGTTCGTAAAGGTTTTGAAGAATTAATTTAGAAAACCTTCAGGTATTTGAAATTTGAGAGACATTTGATCATCCTTCAGCATATCAGAGGTGAAATTGAATGAGATTTAATCTTTTAGCAGATATATCCAATTCCAGTGGTTGAGTAGAAACAGTTGTTGCATTCTTACAATGTGCTGGTGTCTTCAGCATTTCTGATAGGGAGAATTCCTTGTTCCCTCTGAATATAAAAAAATTGTAAACAGCTATAAACCACTGACACTGAAAATATTTTACTAAGAACATATTTACAGTAACTTATAGTCAGCTTTATCTGAATTCTTCGTTGTTAGTTAGTTTTGCAATTAGCAATGTTGCTCTTTAAATTCTCTTGAACTTTATTTTAAAAAGCAAAAATGGCTTGTTTTTAAAACAGAGGCTGTGGGAGCATCTGGTCAACGTCCTGTCTTCTGTCCTGTCCACAAACAAGAACAATTAAAACTTTTTTGTGAAACGTGTGACAGGCTGACCTGCAGAGACTGCCAGTTACTGGAACACAAAGAACACAGGTACATATATGACCTGGTCTTTGCACTTGGGATGCACTTCCTCGGCAAAAGAAAAGACCTTGATTTTACACAGTTGTTTCATTAAGTACAGTTGGATTTACTCTTCAAACTGAAATGTTCTGTTGGGAAGGAGAGCCTGAGTTGGGTGCTGAAAGCAGTGAGAGTAATATCTGGCTGAGCAGTGTTAGTAAGCTTAGACCTGATTCAGAGCAATGTGGTCTGATACAATTTGGCATGATTAACATGTTATCTTGCCTGGCACTTGCTAGTGCTGTCAGTCTACTGCAGATGCAAATAAAACATTTAAATGGAAATTACTACAGCCTCGAATACCAGGTAAAGAAGTAAAAGGGATGCAGTGAGTCACAGCTGAGGTAATTTCTTAGAGACTGTATTTTATTATGTGTCAGTCCTTCGGTTTAGGGTAAATTGTGTAAAACCAAGCTAGAAGTTTTGCATTTTAGATTATTTCATTTTCCTAGCATAGTGGAATAAAGTTATCTGCTTGGGAAGTTGGCTGAAAGTTGCAGCATTTCCTGTGAAAAGAAGCTGTAGGTCAGGAACCTTTTTCCCAGTAACTAGAATTAAAACACCAAACATCTTAAGATACCTTAAAACTTCCTGCTCTTGATCAGCTCTGTAGTATAGCTGTTTGAATTTTTGGAAAGCCTAACAGGTAATTTTGCAGTGTTACATATTTATAGATAGGTTCTCTATTACAGTTTGTCAGCTGCTTCAGTGCTGGTTCTTTTGGTCAGTTTCTAAGTAACACTTTCCTGTAAATGTGCTTGACAATTTATTAAAATGCTGAATTTAGCATGTTTTTTTTTCCAGAATTTTGCATACATTCATATTACTAGGGCAGACTAATGAAGAATCTTTAGCTTCTAAATTAAAACTATTAAAATACTAAAGACTTGGAATATTTCTGCTGTCTTCCTTCACAGGCTTGATGATAAATATCTTAAAAACACATTTTTCTAGAAAGCTCAGCCTACTACTATATGTTAGCTAGTTTTTTCTAGCCACTTTCTTTGCATCTATCTGTTTTTTGCATTATGCAAACTGATTAACAGTCCAAAAAGATGTATCTTGTTCTGTTTACTCTTCTCACAGTGAAGAGAACATGTATACTTTGCTGTTAGGATGTTTTGTTGCAGATGAATATTCCTTAATTTTTTTCTATGTGATGTTGTCAATTATTAATGATTAGGGTGATTGCTTCTTCTGTCATGAAGTAAAATTGAGATTTTCATGAAACTTGTTAAAACAATGAGGGAAAATCATGTCAGATAGTAACAAGAATTGATTTTAATCCCCTCTTTATTTGTCACCTGTAATCCTAATCCTCTGCAGCCAAAGAGGATGTTGAATCACCACCTCAGTAGCCGCATGGCACACTGTACAATTCTGAACTTTAGATGGGGTAATTGATGGTGATTCTGTAGAAAGCTGTTGTCTTTTTGCAGCCTGAGTCTGTGGGATTGTGCTGGTTTCCAGTAGGTAGTTTCCTGTCCACTTACTTTGGAAGCTAGAAATAAAATATGGTGAAAAGTATTTTTGCAAAGGTAAGAGTTCTGACAAAATTTTTAAAGTGGTAGATAAATACAGTGATTGTTGATCAGTGCATTTGACAAACTGTTTGTCAATCAGTTTGACAAATGAATATGATGTCAACGCAATCATCTATTAAACCCTGAGGTTTCTGGTGTATCTTTTCTCTGGTGTTCCTTAACTTGCTATCCTGTGAAGTGATGTAGTCAGTGCATAGTCTTCTTGTGTCCTTGATATTCATTAGTGACACCCAAAGGTTCAGTCTTCTAGACACGCACGAAGTATTTTATTAGTTATGAAAAACTTTGCAAATTGATCTCAATATGTGTTATTTCAATTTTCTATATTTCTCTCAGTTTTGTCAAGCTTTTGGTAGGAAATAGTTTCACTTGTAAACTGGGAACTTCAGCACATTGCTCTTCAATAATTTATGTCTTCCTTTGTGTATTGAAAAGGTACCAATTTCTAGAAGAAGCTTTTCAGAACCAGAAGGGTGCAATTGAGAACCTGTTGGCCAAACTTCTTGAAAAGAAGAATTACGTAAATTTTGCAGCTACCCAAGTTCAGAATAGGTAAGTACCCCAAATTAACTAATGTTACTGTTGTGTTATCCACTTAGTGAATCTTCTTAACGCAAATGAGGGAGCTACTAAAATACTTAATTTTTACTTGATTCTATAGCTTTAGTTATGCAGGACTTGAAAATACTTTCGGATTTTTTTTTTCCCTCATACTGTTCTTCTGTAGGACATTGTTGTAAGAAATGAAAGATGTCTGTCAAGGCAACTTGGAGCAGAATCAAAGATGTGACATATTTATTGCAGTTTATAAAAAAGAAGACAAACTACCAAACCTCTGCTATGGTTTCTGCTAAATTCAACTCTGGATGATAGAAGTTTTAGCCATATAACAAACCCCTTTTCAGATATTTCTACGTTTTATTTGAAGGATGCTCTGTTTTTTTTCTCCTGTGTAAAACTTATTTTGAAATTTAATAGGGAATTTGAGTATTTTTAATAAGGCAAGCAAAATTTAGTTACCAGAAAAGACAACAAGACTTTTTTTTTTTCTTTTAGCTACTTTTAGTTAAAAATTGAACAGTTAGCTTATATTCAGGCACGTCTCTGGGGGCTAATATGGCAATCTGACCCTGGTGTGGGAGCCCTCTTATGGATGAAGGAGCACAGATATGCTCTACATAGCCTGAAGTTTGATGGTTTTTCAGCTGTTAATGAAGTTGTGGTATCTGGAGATGAGGAAATTCTGCTATGATTCTTGACATTTTTATGAACCTTCTGCCATCTTAAGTGATTTGCAAATGACAGATCACCTGGAGGCAGCAGAAAATGTACGAATGGTATAAGAAGAAGTTTTTATGCAAATTTTTAACTCCTCATGGTAGCATAACAAATAACAGTTGCGAGGCTAGGAAGACAAATAATGTAACAGAGGCAAATGTGTGAAGATGGAAGTAATCAAAACAGAAGCCTTTCTGTGTTGATTTCATATGGATCTCATTCAGTGAACGCAAAAGAAGCAGTTCATAATTTAGGAGAACAAGCTGTGGAATTCACACATATTTGAAGAAGAGACAGAAAACCAGATATATGGGAAATAATTAAACTGTGAAAGCTCAAGAAATATCAGAAAACTCTGTGTCAAGAAATCAAGACCAGTAATGGTTGGTGTTTACAAATAAAGCATGGTAATGGTTTCTGCCTATGGCAGAGTACTTCACCCTGCAAAGATCTGAGTTCTAGTTTCAGCAAAACCTCAGTGAATTCCTTGAGTATAGAGTTAAATTGATTAAAGATCATGATTATCAGCTGAACCAAACGGATAGTGCAGGTGTTATACCAGTTTACCTTGACATATTATGCAATTACACCATTGAAGAGAGGAGCAGAATATCAATCATCATAAAAACCTTGGGGAATTAAATGATTTGTAATACAATAATGTTGTTGGTGTTAGCAGATGGTATGAAATTGCCACTGTATGTGATCTTGAAGTGTAAAAACAATGTTGAAGGAAGAACTGCCTACTGGAATAATTATTAAGTACCAAAACCAAGGATGGATGTCTGCTAACTTAATGAAGCACGTGTTGAATGTTTGTTTTGGAATAGAAGACCAGGTGTGCTTTTACAAGGACATTTGTCCTGGATGCTTTTAAAGGGCATCTGGCACTAGCAGTGAAGATCGTCAGAGAGAAGTGAGCGTTGGTCTTGTGGTGGTACATCACAAGGTCAGATGCTTAATGTAGTAACAAACCCTTAAAGAACATTTTAAAGCTTTATACTCAGACTGAATCCTGGTGGGAGATTGTGCTCTGACTCCTACAAACAAAGCAAAGAATTCGGATGCAATGCTAATTGTCATTGGATTAGAGATAGCATTGGATCAGATAAATCTGCAGTAGAGTTTAAGACATACTGTATTTCAGATTCTGTGGACAGAACTGAAGATTATTTATTTGAGTCCGAAGAGATTGAGAATAGTGAAAATACTAAAAGTGAAGAAAGTGACAATGAAAAAGTGTGCGATGTTAAAACTGAAAGGCAGTTGTGATAAAGCATGACAATAGTGTAAACTAACATTAGGCAGATCGTTAGCAAAAAGCTAATACCCATATTGTGTATTTATTATAGGTATGTAATAAACTTTGTTTTAAATATTTTTGGGGAACAGTGCAGAAGTTGATCTTAAATTCAGGGTTGTCTTAATTTCTAGTTAATATATAATAGTATAAAAATATAAGACACTAAGTAAATTCTTCATAGTGAAAGAGATATAATATGGAGACAAATATACATATATATACGTATGCACATATACATGGGTATGCACACACATAGGTGGTCTTTGCTCTGTGTATGTGTATATGGGTATATATAAATGCATAAATCACAAGGATTGATTCATATAATTTCAAGTAAAATGTAACTTGTAATTGAGGTATCACATTGATCTCAGACTATTTATTTTTTTCCCCAAAGCTGAAATTTTAGATGGTTTCCTCAGAAACAGGTGATTAATAACCATTTCTATATTAGAAATGAAACAGGCTATCAATTTTGGATTTATCAAAACTTAATCAATACAGAAATTGCTCCTTCACTCTTCAAGGGTGGGAAGATGCCTGCGGTGTTTAGTATTTGGCGGCATAGTATAAAATGACTGCCTGATAATACATTTCTCTTTTTTTAGGATAAAAGAAGTAAATGAAACTAACAAACGAGTAGAACAGGAAATCAAAGTGGCTATATTCACCCTCATCAATGAAATCAATAAAAAGGGAAAATCTCTCTTACAGCAGCTTGAGGTACAGTTAAGATTAAAAAAAATAGTGTTTTTCACTGTTTCAAATCCCCTATTAAGAAATCATATTCCATATTTGAGAACAGTTTGCTTGCTGTGGCTGCAGGTGTTGCAATACTGATATTGTCCAGGAGTGGTGTATCCTTTGAGTTAAGTCTGCCATTTAACCCTTAATCTAAGGCCTAGGGCTGCCCTAGTTTTTATGTCCATACCTGATTCATACAAAATCAGGCTCATCAGAAAGGAGTGTATGAAAATCTCACCCCCTCATTCTGTTTGCCAGATTTCTGTGTTATAATGTACCTCTCAGAGGTCTGTAAAATCTTATCCTTTCCTCAAATATTTATTTTTAAGTCCATACAAATGTGTTAGCATTGTAACATTTGAGCTGCTTGCTTTTGTGCTTTTTCCTGGCTTCCTGATAACCTTACCTAGAAGCTTTTCTTCAGTGTAAACTCGTAGAAACAAGTCCATATGATTAGTCTTGAGCAACAGCAAATTGATGCAGACAGTTTGATGCAACTTTTCATCATTCTTTTTTCATAGGCTTTGTTAGCCAGTTAAGTTTCCCGTCTTTTGCTTTTGCAGTGTGGGGAAAGCAAAGGGGATGTTTGCTAGCTCTGAAGACTTTCTAAAGCTATGCTTTTCTGTGCTTTCTCTTAATCCAGTTTGAATTCAAAGTTATATTTACATGATGATTTTAATCTAGTACCTGCCCGTTCTGCTTTTGAAGGGGGAGATATGTGCTGATTTCTTCCTTCCCCATTGTGCAGACACCAGTATTTTTGCAGCTGCTTAGAGAACCAAACTGGAAATTGATCTTGATGAAAACTTTGCTTAAATAATTTTCAGATGAGCGGGTTTATTCATCCGAGGCTCTGTCCTATGAAGAGGCTATTGCCTCAGGAAAGGACAGGACAGCAGCACAGACCTTCGAGATACTAAATGAGTGAGCTACATGTTCACTCTGCTTTATTGTTACATATCACATGTGTAGCCTTCAGCAGGAACCTGAAATGGCCTATGATAATAAAGCAATACTTGAATGGCTATAACACAGATCTTCATGATATAAGCTCTGTCTGCTGGGGAAGGTTTCTTCTTTCCGTTTGTATGATGACGTGCTCTGTTGTCATCTTGAATATGTTACTTGCTGTACTGTTTTATAATGGCTTCCTACTCACCTTTGGAAAAAGAAAAAATAATAGTCAAATGCAAGGAATGGTTGAGCTTGGTCAGAATAGATTCTTTTTGCATGAGGGGGTAAATAGAGCTTTTTTTTAATTGCATTTATTTTTGGAAGGCACCAGTGTATATCTATCTGAAATGTTAAATGGAGGTTCTGCTGGAATAATGTTTTTGCCTGCTCTAACATGTTTAAAGAATTTTATGCAGGGAAAGAAAACTGTCAGGGTAGTATTAGGTTAGTATTAGTTTTCATTCCTAATATAATCTTATGTCAGATTGGTGCCTTGCTGATAAGACTGTGGTGATCCTCCTGGAGATTTGAGTGATTTGTGTCTTCAGTCACTTTCCGAACTGATGCTAACTTCCAACAAGTACTGCCTTTTGAAGTACAACTAGGTATTAGATTCAAAGGCATGACATTGTATTCCTTATCTGTACACATAGGTGTAATACTGCTATTTTAACATGTATAGGATGTTAACATCTTAAAGGACTTTAAATATACTTCCCCACTAGCATATTCTAAATAAATGATACAGTCTCCGACTTTTTTTTTTTTCTTTATCACTACAAAACTAAAGAACATGAAATTACACAAGCAAGTGAATTTCGGCTTTGCTTGATTTCCTGGTATTTGGAACAACCCAGAAAAATTGCTCTGGGTTTTTAGCGGGGGGGTCAGGGGTGGTGTAATCATTACAACTACCCAGTCAGACACTGTTATTTAAATGCTGAGGTTTCGGTATTGCAGCCCAATTTTCTGCTGCAAGATTTAGAGCTGGCAAATTATCAAAGGCCAAAGGCTTCTCAGTGATGGGCTGCAGGGTCTGTCTGCCAGGCTCAGTGGCGGTTCCTGCCAGGGGAGCAGCTGAGGTTGTTCAAGGTGCCCAGCCACCTTTGTTGCTGTCTCTCTCTCAGCTGCTGCTCTGCACCTTTTGCAGCAGCTGCAGGAGTGCCAGGGCCCTGTGCAGCTCCAGGCTGGCTTGGGTCTGCGATGCCCTCTCTGCTCTTCATCCTGCTGCCATGTCTGGCAACATGACAAAGAGTGAGCTGGTGTCTTTTTAGCAGTTGAGAATTTCTTGGCACAAAGCAAAGATGCTCTGGCACCTCTGAGAACAATTATGGAGAGGGCATAGTTTAACTCTTGCCATTGTGAATATAAGCATCGGTATAGGCAGCTTTACTGGAGACATTTATCCTTTTCCTTTGTTATAACTGTGATAGTAGTTTGCATTTTCTTTTCAAATCTGAAGCTCCCATTGTAATTTTTAATTTCTTTGTAGAATGTAACAAAGGAGAGGCAGATGAAGTTAATACAACAACAAAATGACATCACTGGTCTTTCGCGGCAAGTGAAGCATGTGATGAACTTTACTAATTGGGCCATTGCAAGTGGCAGCAGTACTGCCTTGCTATATAGTAAACGACTGGTAAGGAAAGATTTTATAACTTGTATGTGCCTGTATCTGTAACCTTACTAGATTATATCAATGGAAAAGACAATGATTTGTTTGTGCTTCATTTAAAAAGCATTGTAATAATGGAATAAATTTGCCAACATGTACTACATTCTTATTTGCAAATTAAGGACTTAGAGATATATCATAAAAGGACTGTGGTTCAGCTCTTTAAGGACATCTCAGTGTTGAACCTGAGTCAGTGCAGAAATAATATTACTATGTAGCAGTACTTTCTTAATCTTCAGTGTTCATTTAAAACCTTAGTTGTATAGTGGATGATTTTTGGGGGGGTGAATTGGGTGTTTTCCAGGGCACTTGCCAAATTGGCCTTTGAAACTCACCGTTGGTGGTCCAGCAGTCTAAAGTCGCTGGACAAAATGCACACTCACTAACATTCTCATTCTTTGTTTCATTCTCATCAACAGTCTTGTTTTTTGCTTTCCATTAGATAACATTCCAGTTACGTCATATTTTAAAAGCACGTTGTGATCCTGTCCCAGCTGCCAATGGAGCAATACGCTTCCATTGTGATCCTACTTTCTGGGCAAAAAATGTCGTCAATTTAGGTAAGGAAATTGTGTATTTATATGTAGAAAAACCTATTAATGTAGAAGAGTTAAACTCTTTTGTTGAGATAACTTCCTCCAGAGAAGTTTCGGTCCCTGCAGGAGTAGTCTGTTTTTTTCCATATTTTAATCTAGTTGAAATAGTTGAACTGTACTGCATAAGTACTTCTGAAATGAGCTTTCTTGGCAAGTAAATGGCTCGTTAAAATGAGTTTTGCCTATGGATGCATATTGAGATACAAATGGAATAGTACTAGGTGTCTCAATATATTTGAAAAGGCATGAGTAAACATGGCTCAAATCTAGAGTCCTTTTAATTAAGTTCACGGCTCCAAGGCAGTCTGTGCCATTACTAGCAAGGTAAGTGAATTAGCAAACAACTTTTAAGAAGCTTGGTATCTGTGATACCCGACACTTTCATGACAGTAAAGAAAAATAAAACCTCTAATAGTAATTAGGCAGTTGTTCCTGTGTGTTTGTTGGTGTTGCCTGCAACTGCCACACTGTAGATTATAGCACTGTATCTATAACTTCTTCCATCTTCAGTCTTCTTTCTCTATGCTACCACTTAATCCTCTTCTGCCGCAAAGCATGAGTTGCCAGGGGAGCAACTCATAGTTTTGGTAATAATTTTGATAAGGGAAGATAGCTGGAGGAGTTGTTCTATATGAGTTCTTAATGACATCGGAGATCATTAGGCATTTAGAGTTAGGATTACAGTGCGTAGCTGACTGGTTAGATCTACCAATAAGGTGTGCTCACATAAGGAAGTTAAGTGCTTAATTACATAACATCATTATTATGGGCTTGTCCTGCAGGAGTGCAGTGTCACAGCTTTTTTTGTTTTTTTTTTTTTGTTTTTTTTTTCCTTTGTAATTGCCTGATTTATGCTTTTCGAGGGAAAACTTTTGAATGAAGCAAGAAAGGGAGATGAGTTAGAGTGGGGTGGGATAGAGGTATCTGTTGACAGCTACCTGCCAACTTCTCGGTTGAATAAAAATCTGGTAGAAAGCCAGCATTAGGAAAATGAGCTGTTCCTGATGGTTTTGTGTGTACTCGCTTGCTCCAAGTCCACCAGCCAGGTTTTCCTGTACTTAGTTAAGGAGGTTCATGTGTGCAGTAAACTTTTCACTGTGCAAATGAGCATTAAAATTGACACTCTTCCTTCGTGGATTGTCCCTCAAACAATTTTTGTGAGTGCAGTTTTTCTCACAGCTTTTTTTCAATAAGAAAAAAAACAAGGTTTCCGAGAGCAGAGCATCAGATTGACCAAAAAAGAGGAGGAACCTTTTAAAAACAGAACTGGAGATACTTGGGCAATATAGTCCATCCTGTTTTATCAAGGAAGGGCTTCCTATATAAGTGTTATTTCTGCTTTTGCAACATGTTTTTGGAGTCCTTCAGTGATGGGACCTTCTGGACTGTCCCCAAATATCTTATCCCAAGCTCTGCTACTCAGCATGGATTTTATTTCCTTTTTATGACTTCCTTGTTAAAAGCATGAAGCTATCTTTCAGGCCATGCAGTATCAGTCCTTTTAGTCTTCCTTACAGGTTCTGTTTTTAGTTCTTTGATTATTGTTTTCCTTTTTTAATCTTTTTAAAATATTTTTTTCAATTTCTGTCATGTATGGTTATAGAGCAATTGGAAGACAATCTTAATTTGTTTTGTTAATGCATCTGAGGAAACTGAATTAGAAGCATTTGCATATTCTTAATTTGTCAAGCTTGGAATGAAGATGGAGATGTAAGTCTTTGCTAGCTAGTTCTTTCTTGTTTTATTCCTCAGGTAACCTTGTTATCGAAAACAAACCAACTCCTAGTTATACTCCTAATGTAGTAGTTGGACAAGCTCCCCCAGGAACAAACCATGTCAACAAAACTCCAGGACAAATAAATCTAGCACAGCTGCGACTTCAGCATATGCAGCAGCAGGTTTATGCACAAAAACATCAGCAACTGCAGCAGATGAGGATGGGACAGCCAGCTGCCTCAGTTCCCAGGCAAACAGGTCCTCAAATCTTACAGCAGCAGGCAAGTTTATTGTATGCTCTTCCTTCATATTTCACCATAACACTGCGACTTCAAATTGCCCTGTAAAATATAAACTCACAAAGCAGTTTATAAACTTGAAAATACTAAGAAATTTAATGTGGTTTAAATATGACAGCTATTGGCTTTTCTTGATGTTATGTAATTAGTAAACCTGCTACTGTGGAGAGAGATTGGCTTCTTTTTTTCCTCTTTGTAAAAGAATTTTAAAAAATTAAAAACCCTTACAGCCTCCCAGGTTGATCAGCATGCAGACCATGCAGAGGGGTAACATGAACTGTGGGGCTTTCCAAGCACATCAGATGAGAATGGCTCAGAATGCTGCTCGTATACCAGGAATACCACGCCACAATGGACCTCAATACTCCATGATGCAACCGCACCTCCAAAGACAAGTATATCCTGCATACACGCTTCATTTGTGCCAGTGACAGACTTCCATTAAAATAGATGATGTGCTTTAAATGTGTTTATCTGTAACACTTGCATTTCGCAGCTACATACATCTATATGAGTTTTCCTATTGCATACTGGAATGTAAGATTTTTCCTCAATGTAAAAAAAAATCAAACTTTAAAAATGAAGAATGGGCTTAGTATTTATGTTATATTTTAGTCCTGGGAAACAAAACATTTTTATTTTTCCTTTTTCAGTGGCATTCAGCTTTTGGGTTTCTTAAAGAGTAATAAGGAATAATAAAGTTCAAAGTCATATAATCTAAGGGTTTTAAACAAACCTAATTCTACATGTTTTAAATTCAAACCTGAAGCATGATGTACCTTACCATTGCTTACCATTAAAAATAAAACTTCCCAACAATTAATATGATTGTTGGAAAATAGTTTTTTTTTATATATATTTTTTGCTGTAACTCTGTTCTAAAAAAAGTTACAGTTATATGGAGTCTAAAGTTATCTTTGGACAGAATCATGTTTTTGTTGAGGACTAATCTATGCGAGTTTTGCGGTTTTGTGTGAGGATGGCTTTCTGCTTTGTCTCTAATACAATCATGGTCTCTTTTCTTGCAGCATTCTAACCCTGGGCATGCGGGGCCTTTTCCAGTTGTTTCTGTGCACAACAACACTATTAATCCAACTAGTCCTACTACAGCAACAATGGCAAATGCAAACCGGGGTCCAACAAGTCCGTCTGTTACAGCAATCGAACTCATTCCCTCTGTAACAAACCCAGAGAATTTACCATCCCTGCCAGATATCCCACCCATCCAGGTCAGTAGAGAAGAATGGGTACTTTTGCTGTAGGTGACCTGCTTTCTTTCTGTAGCCTTTTTTTTTTTTTTTTTTTTGGATATCAGTATTTTTCTGTAGTGTAGTTCTTTACTGTTTATAGTCAAAGAAGAATTAAAATCTAAAAATCTATAGCCCTTGCCTTGGGCATGCAGCTTCTTTGGCTGTATATGTCTGACTTGCTCAGCCTGTGCTAAGATTTAAATTAAAAAGCATTTAATGACTGTTATATCAGTAAAACCGATACCTAAATTAATCAACCCTAACTGTTGTGTTCACTTGCTTTTTTTTCCAGAAGTTTGTTGTATGGGAACATATCACTATGTTAGTTAAATCACTGTCTTTCAAAGACTGTGATTCATCATCTATTTGGAGTTGCCTGGTGCTTCTGTTATGTGAAATGCTGCAAAACTGTGTGAAACTACTAATGTGAAACTATTAGCAAAATGCAATCAGACCTTGCTGATTCAGATTATTTATTTATTTATTTATTTAGCTTGAAGATGCTGGTTCAAGTAATTTAGATAACCTCCTAAGTAGATACATTTCAGGGAGCCACCTACCCCCGCAACCTACAAGTACCATGAATCCCTCCCCAGGACCTTCAGTGCTATCTCCAGGGTCATCAGGTAAGAGTATGATGGGTGCCACTAATCTTTAAATTTAATACAATACCTACTGCTTGCTGCAATAATAATAATAATATTTTGTTAGTTTAAACGCTTTTTTCTTTTTTTTCAAAAGTAAGTTTTTGCAGAAATTTGTATTTCACCTTTGTTCAGAAGCATATTCCTAGTAACAAACTGTCTGCACATAAATGCAGTGTTTCGGATATGTATATAGATGGATAAGCCTGTGCTATGATTGTTTGACTGATGTTACCAGAATCCATTTCTGTTTCCTCAAGTGATGACTGTGACAGCCAATTTCGTTATACATCTGAACAGATTAAATTACCAATATTCCTGATATTCAGTTATATAAATATTCAAATGTTCCTATCAGTAGGAAACTGATTTCAGCCATTTGGTATGCATGTTTCCCTTAGTCTACTGTCTGTAAGATAATGTGAGTGAATGCTTTTAGCAATCATCTTATTATTTCAGCAAAACTTACTTTGCATGCAAAAAATATCCACTTTATTAGTGAATATCAATGGATAAAATCTGACGACTTATGGGTGGAAGGCTATGGCACTATTTGGATAACGTAACACAGTTTGGGGGACTTGTTTAACAATAGCTTGTCGTCTGTGTTTTTGTTTAATGTAGTGTGCTAGATCTTTGCTCTGATCTGAGAGGACAGCTGATTGTGTTAACTAATAGGATATTCCAGCAGCACTCATCATATTTATTTTATTATAGCTTTTTAATAGTTTACACCATGTAAATTTCTGCACTTTTCAGGTTTATCCAACTCCCACACTCCTGTGAGACCACCTAGTACTTCCAGCACAGGTAGTAGAGGAAGGTGAGTATGTTACAGTCAATATTGTCAAGCTGAAAAATCAAAGATGGAGAATTCATAAATAAATTGGCAACAGGTCAATACAACTTTGCAACTGTGACCCAGTAATTGAAGCAGCCTTATACACAGATTTTTTAAAAAATACAATTCCCCGCTGCCTTGTAAAATAAAGCTCTTCTCTAAATATTTGAACATTGTTTACCTTTGAAATGTTTAACTTCTTTATTCTAATGAGTTTTCATCTTATTTATGTGCTGGTATCTTTCTAGTTGTGGCTCCTCAGGAAGAAATGCTGAGAAAACGAGCATGAACTTCAAGTCTGACCAAGTGAAAGTCAAGCAGGAGCCAGGGACAGAGGAAGAAATATGCAGTTTCTCAGGAACAGTAAAACAGGAAAAAACAGAGGATGGCAGGAGGAGTGCTTGCATGGTAAAGTTAGTTTGTGAAACGACATGTGATGATGTTCCTACTAGTGTATACAAGAGTTTGGAAATCATAAAGCAGTTCTACTCTTAAACCTCATATTCTATTAACAGCTCTGAAATTGAGGTATTTTGGTTCTTGGGCAGTGTATCTGATCTTTAAGCATAGGTCAGCTTCAGTAGTGAGCTTTATTTTTGTAGCACTACTACGGCTGGCAGCTATTTAAGGTTACGTGACATAGGCAGCAATAAACTGGAAAACAAGACTTGAAGAAATGCTGGCTAACTTATGTCAAACAAATGAGGATTAAATGATATCTCTCTTGTTAATTTGGACAGGATTTGAACCAGTGATACAAATGCAAAAGGCGCCCAATCCTTGCAAATCTCATGTACCCTGATGTATAATTGCGTGTTAAAAGTAGTCCAGTAGAAAAAAAAAGTTAGAACTTAATCTCAGCTTGTCTCATGTTTAGGATGTTATCATATTCATTCATTATGCTGAATACAGGGTAGTGCCATGTAAATTTTGTCTTTATTCAAATAACATATGCTCAACAGTGTAGTTTGTTGCCATTTTTAATCCCTAGGTAATGAAACCTATAAATAATCCATTGTTAGCAGGAATTACTCAACACTCTATCTGTGTAATTACACCCAGAAATCCCCTGGTCAGTCAAG
Source organism: Crypturellus undulatus (assembly GCA_013389825.1). Taxonomy (NCBI): domain Eukaryota; kingdom Metazoa; phylum Chordata; class Aves; order Tinamiformes; family Tinamidae; genus Crypturellus; species Crypturellus undulatus. The sequence goes on from VWPW01024975.1 coordinate 34,204, forward strand.
ATTTCTCATTCTAGAGCAGGCCTGTCATTGATGGTTTCACAGTTCTTTAAAATGTTTATGCAAGTGAGTATTTTTGTGCTTCCCAGCTCTCTTGATTTAATGGGCTTGTGTACTGGGAGCAAGGTGAAGAACTTAAGGATTTTTCCTAGTGGAGATATGTACTGACATTTTATTGGTGTGTTGGGATTAAAGGTTTGCTCATCATGCTGTATACTAGAAATGAGTCTGTTCTTCAAAATGAAAAAACACATTTTTTTTTAATATTGTGTGCAACTCCACTGTTCAGAATGGTCTGCCAGCTATTTTGGAAAGTGCCTGTAAGTGCCCATAAACAGTGGATAACTTTGACTTCCAACATGTGAGGAAAGATGCCCGTGTAAAACTGATCCCTTCTCATATTTTCATGTGCTACTTTTTTTTTCAGCTTAGCAGTCCTGAGAGCAGCATGACACCACCACTGTCCACTAACTTGCATCTGGAAAGTGAACTGGAAGCTTTAGGAAGTCTGGAAAATCATGTAAAAACCGAACCAACAGAATTAAATGAAAGTTGCAAACAGTCTGGACATAATCTTGTAAATGGAAAATCTCCAGTGCGAAGTCTAATGCATCGGTCAACTAGAACTGGAGGAGAAGGCAATAACAAAGAGGATGATCCAAATGAAGACTGGTGTGCTGTATGCCAAAATGGAGGGGACCTATTATGTTGTGAAAAGTGCCCCAAAGTGTTTCACCTGACTTGTCATGTTCCAACACTCCTCAGCTTTCCAAGGTACCAGAAACCCTGAAGTGTAATAGTTTCTTTAGAACAGCTTTGTGGTCTCATTCACATGGTAGGTTTCAACATAATACTATAATTGACGCTTCATTCTGAAGACTGTCTAGTCTGCATTGATTTTTATCAGTAAAAAACTGGACATTTTAAAGGTATACCTGGATTGTTTTGTGCTTAATTGGTGGAAATTTATTTGATAAACAAATGAGCTCTTAAAGTGTGCTTCTGCTATGTAAAGTTCATTATAAAATCACAGTGAAAAAGATGTTATAAAGTATTTAAGCATATTTGGGAGAGGAATATGAGGGGAGAAAAAAAAGGCCTTGACTGGCAGAATTACTTTGAGCTTTATTATGAGCCTTATTGCTTACCATTTGGTGTTATAAATCCAAATCTTTAATATTGTACAGTCTGAAGTGGTAAAAAAAAACTAATGAAAAAAATCTTTGTATTCATTACTGGTGTGGCTTCCTACCTGGATTCCTTGAGTAATTGTGCTTGTTTCTTTCTAGTGGGGAATGGATATGTACGTTCTGCCGAGATCTCAGTAAGCCAGAGGTAGAATATGATTGTGACAATTTGCAACACAGTAAGAAGGGGAAAACAGCACAAGGCCTCAGTCCCGTGGACCAAAGGGTATGTCTCAAAACTGTGGGATCAGTTTCTTAAGAAAAAAAAGAACTTCCTGTAATTAACTGTCCCCCACTGTTTCTTGAAGGTGGTTTTACCGTGGCTGCAGCAAATTGAATATGACTATGGCTTTAGCAAAAACACAGAAAGAGTAGTAAGATCACTTTGCTATGACCGCATAACTAGGTCTTAGTGATTGTGTGAGTGCTCCTTTATTAACTGTAATCATGTGCGGATTAAAACTGACATATAAACATATATTCTGTATTTAAATGCATGCTTTAATATGCATTAATGTCCTCAGTGTTCTTTCTTAGAAGTTCTTTTCACTGAACATTGATACAGCCTTCATAAAAGTAGTCGTGTAAGTTTGTTGGACGAAGTTCATACTGTGAAAGGTGCTACAAATATTTAGGTGCCTTCTTGCAGAAGATATAATGACCTTGACTGACAGAATTATTTTCAGCTTTATCATTCAGACTGTGAACAAAATGTTGGAGGATTATCAAATCAAATTCCTCCGAAGGAATTCCAAGCAAATGAAATAAAAATATTTTAAAAGGAAATTCATAGAAGTACTTTAGATTTATTTTCGTGTTGTTTAATTTTGTTTCCTGGGGGAAAAAACATCCTTAACCCAATTTTTTTTCCTGTAACTGCCTGTATCGCTTAGAAAAAGATGGTTACAGTGTTTTTCTTTTTTGTTTTGTTTTGTCTTTTTTTTTAATTTGATAGTCTATTAGTAGTCTTCTCAATTTTTAGCCATAGATTTTTGATTTGGAAGAAAGCACAAAAGGAGTATATCTCCTGTCTGAACAGAGCTTTATTTAGTTGTATTTCCCATCAATAACATCCTCTTAAGAACTTCGATGTTTTATAAATAAACTTATGAAGATTGAATTTTCTGGTTATAAACTTCTACTATTTAAAGCAGGGAAATATGTATTTCTAGGGTGAGAATAAATAAAGATATTAACTTGAAGCTGTTTGTTTATTTATTTGCAAGAAATGTGAACGTCTCCTGCTTTACTTGTATTGTCACGAGCTGAGCATTGAATTTCAAGAGCCAGTCCCAGCCTCGGTGAGTTTTTCCTTTTTCAGACTAGTTTGTGATTTATTTTTGGCACATGATCTAAAGGGCTGGAGTACTGAGGGACTTTGTTTTGGGAGGGAGCCAACTACTTTTGCTTGAAGCATGTCTTGCTTCTCCAGTCTAAAAGTTCTGGTGGTCATTCAGTATTTCATGATACTTCAAGATACCTGATTCTCTAGCTTCCCTATGCAAAGCCTGTACTCCCAATCCTAAACCCACTTGTTTAAAAATATTTCAAATTAGCAGCTGTTGAATAGGAAGGGGATGACTCCGGATTATCAAGAAATCCTAAATGTTACAAGAGGCTTTAGGAGAATTTTCTTTGTCAATCTTTGAAGTGAAAGCAAAAAAGGAACTGCTTTGACTCTTTTCACCTCTAAGAAAAGTAACTATAATGAAAAGCTTTGCTCCACTATGATAGACAGTGAAGGCAGGAAAGAAAATCTTTAAAGAGTTTGAGGAAAATACATTGTTCCCACTTACTGAACATGCATGTAGTGCATGGTAAAATCAGCTGATAGGTATTTTTATAAGAAGTATAAACATTCAGCTACTTCTGTGAAATTTGTAGTCATTGTAGTAAATCATTATTTGTCTTCACAGATACCAAACTACTATAAAATTATAAAGAAACCAATGGATTTATCTACGGTGAAAAAGAAACTGCAAAAGAAACATTCTCAACATTACCAAACTCCTGAGGATTTTGTGGCAGATGTCCGGTTGATCTTCAAGAACTGTGAAAGGTTTAATGAAGTATGTTAACTTCTAATCTGTATACTATTTCTTAAAAAAAGAGAAAAATGAAAAAAAAAAAAAAAAAGTATTTCCACCTGAATCTCTAACTTATCCATATAGAGACTCTGCTTCAAATCTTAAACTTCTGTGTTACAGATACCGAGACAGATGCTTAAAAAAATGCAGCATATTTACAGAACTAGCACTGTTTTAGCTAGATGAGGAGATCAGCCTTTAATAAGGAGACTGTTAACATTTAGTCATGTTGGGAAACCACCTAAGAAATAGGTTGTGTTTATTGGTTTTGATATGTGACCAAGGAACAGGTATAATGTTGGTCATACCATAGTGATGTTGATGTATATCAGACAGATGGTGGCAGTGCTTGGATGAAAAAGAGTCAAGTAGTCCTTAAAACTATCTTAACTTAGAAGGGTAACTGTGCTTATACTGATGAAATATGGCAGATATCCATTGAGGAAATTCTGTACTGGGGACAAGTACTTTTCTGAAGGATATCCTGTTGTTACAGCTACTCACTGCAGGCAGACTTCTTGTTCGTTATTCCCAATATTAAGCTTAGTGCTTTAGCTTGTGGATAGTTAGATTCTCACAAAAGCTAGTTTTCAACAGGTAGCTTGTATATGGATTCATATTTTTGATTATTGTGGAAGCTGCCCTGTTTTGCACTGAACTCATCTGATAAATATTTTATTATACTAATATGTGAAATGTGACTCAAGGAAATGTGCTACCTGAGTGTTACTATCAGGTGAAGCAACATGAAAAAAAATACTCTGAATATCAGGAAAATATTGCATTCTGCTGAAACAGAGTAGTCTCTGAAATAAACTTCATTGTCCTGGCTTCTGAGATTCTTTAAGGCAAGAACATAAGAAGACCAGGAGAAGACTTTGCATGGAGTGGTTTTCTTGTGATGACTTTAGAAATACATACAATAGCCAGCACTTCTCTGTAAAATATAACTGGCATTTTGCAATGTTTGGGCAACATTTATGGCTCTGAGAAGAAGTAAATTTGTAGGAAGCATACAGACCAACTTTTAAAATCTCGACTGCCTCACAAGTATGCTGGTAAAAATCAAGGTTAAATACATCTCAGAATGTGATGCTGTATGCTGTGATTGCAAGCATTTGGGAATTTGACACCACCAAATCCTTATGTCTCTGTATTAGGTGGAGGTTAATGAGCACTGTGGAAAAAGTTGCCTTATGTGACCTTCTCAATCAAGGGAAATAATGAAGCATCTACTGTACAAGAAAACTTGCTGCATCTTTTAGGGACAAGAGTAAAACAAGGGAGCAAGGACTGATGGATGTGTTTAAAAAGGTGTCTTAGACTTATGTCACTGTTCAAAGTGCTGGCTGATGGCAAAAGATGAGGCAACCGGGCCACTCATAGCAGAGTCAGGTCTAGTACCTCTGAGCTACATGCTCTTAAGAAGTAGAAATCCAAGTGGGATAAACACCCCAAGAGAGTAGTTTTCTATTGAAAAGATCTACAGAGCTCTTCTCTGTTGAAATTCAAATGAGACTTTTCCACAGTAATGTCTGGTCAACTAAACTTTAAAAGAAATAAAGCAATCATGAGTAGAGTGCAATTTTGAAAATGTTGAGAAGCAAATTATTTGTACAAAAGTTGTATGTTTTGTCAAAGGTTCATTTACCCTGTGTCGTCCTCTTAATAAGACTGTTTAAACTCCGCTTCCACTGAGTTTGAGAACTAAAGAGATGTAGTCCATAACAAATTGTTTTCTTGTTATGGCTGACTTTAGTCATCCAACCCTATGCAATCTCATAACTTTGGAAAGGATTATAATTTCATTTTTTTGACTCTGGTATCCTTTTTAGATGATGAAAGTTGTTCAAGTTTATGCAGAAACACAAGAGATTAATTTGAAGGTAAGCGTTTCAGACCATGCACACTTGGTGAAGGGATGTGCATTTCCAACAGGTGAATATTCCTGTCTTCTTTTGTTTGCAGGCTGATTCAGAAGTAGCACAGGCAGGGAAGGCAGTTGCATTATACTTTGAAGATAAACTTCCAGAGATCTACCCAGACAGGACCTTCCAACCTTTGCCTGAATTTGAGCAGGAAGAGGATGATGGTGAAATAACTGAGGACTCCGATGAAGATTTTATACAACCACGTAGAAAACGTCTAAAATCAGATGAGAGACCAGTGCATATAAAGTAATCTAATAATATGGACCTCAATTTATTGTAAAAACTGTTATTTAAGTGTTCCTGGAATATTATCATGCCTACAGTGGCCATCTTGAAGCTGATAGCTTTTTAAACAGTATTAGATTACAAAAACAAACAAACAAACAAAAAACTTGTGCAGAAAAGCATTTTCATCAAAAGGGGAAAAATGCGTTGTACTTTTTTTCCTGATTATTTGGTGTTTCCTTTACTTTTGCTGGTGGAGAGGGGTCACACGCATCCTAGTCTCACAGACAGAGGTGGATGATGTGGAAAAGAAGCAGGTTTGAAGAGATGCTCCATGTACAGATAAGACTGTCATACTACTTAATAGAATGTTCTGCAGAACTGGACCAATACAGTTACTGTATCTTGCAATTGTGCTGGACTGCAGTGTAAACTGTAAAAAGTGTTCCTAAAATCCCCTCTTTTTGTGTGAGTTTAAGTGTATTTGGCTCATTGGTTTTGTCATCTCATTTAAGTAATATTGTGAGTAACTGATCTGTGTTGATCCAAGCGCCTAAGCTGGACTTTCTTTACCACGTTTTATGTATAGCAAAAAAAAAAAAAATCATTAAACTGTTCTGAATTGGCAAGTGCCAGGAGTGTGAGTTCTTAACAGATGCAGGATTAAAGTGGTTGCAACTGTTGTTTTATAGTAGGTCTAATCATATTTATTAAGAATCCTGTACACAGAACATTTTAATGGAGTTCCTGACAGAATACTTAGGATTGTGTCATCTGTCCCTGACCCCCCTAATGAGGCAGAATGTTATTTCCAGTATTCATTGTCTGATTTTCTGCGTTCAAAATATAAACGGAATAGGTAATAACTGTTTTTTGTTGGTGTTTTTTTTTTCCCAGTCTTCCTGAATGTCAGTTTCTAATAGACTACTTGGCAAACAATAACGTATTGACTACCAAATGTGTAAAATTTCCTGTATTCATTTTGTCTTATTTGTAAATAGTGAATTGAGATTTCTTGCAGATCAGCAACATTTGCTGAACTGTTTTTAAGCTAATATGTATTCTTATTAATTGTTCCTATCAAGAAAAGATTTGTAATATATGCTGTCTGTTTCTAACATTGCATTCATATTGAGGTTCTATCTTATTTTTATTAGAGTACAACTCAGAACTTTCTTCAGAAGCAGCTCATGAGTGTAATGTCCAGAAAAATTGCAATAAACCTGTTAAGATTAGGTTTCTTGCCCATACGTAAAATGAAGCTCTTGCACAGAGCAGGATTTGGAGTTTAGTAGTGTCCGGTAAAATAGGGAAAACAGAATGATTTTCCTGTTCCTCTAAACCCTGCAGCAGGCATCTCTGCAGTGCCTTCCCCTGCACATTGCCTTTGTTGCAGCATTTCTGATTAGAAATGAGGTCATGGCGAAGTAACTGTGCTTCGGGCAGTTGCTTTTTCCTTAACTCAATGCTAGAACCAAGAAATGTAATTTCTAACCTTCATGTAGATCTTGTTAAAGAAAGATGAAGAAATCCTATAATCAGCTGACGTCAAGTTGACAGACTGTAAATCTGCCATAAAATTTTGTGTGAATACAGCAGTTCTGTGAGGAATCACTGGGGGTTTAATATATTCAGCATGAGCAATTACTGTGGCTGTTCATTGGTATGTACTTTATCATAATCTTAAAGTTAAATATTTTAGCACAATGTATCAAATCTTAGAAATGCTCTAAGACATTTTTATGCAAATCACATTTTGATTTCTTTTTATATAGAACAAAGTATATATACGTTGTGACTATACCTCTCACAATATACAAGGGGACTGAAGGTATTCATAATTTTAAGCTCACTTCTTTAGATTAAACAGATGCTACACTTGACTCAAACTGATTTTTTGTTGTTTGGATATTAACAGAGGTTTAAATTTTACCAGTTTGTGAAGGGAAAAGTCATTCTACTTAAACATACATATATTAAATTGACACATAGCAAAAACTTTGCCAGTACAAAAGGATGAAATGTGTGAATAGGACACTAATCAAGAGATCCGTTAATGGCCCTGTGTATTGCCTGTTTATGCAGCTCTGGTTTCTCAGCTTCATTTTACAAAGGAATATTATTAAAATTACAATAAAAATAAAATTCTGTGGATTCTCTTCAGTCGGGATTACTATTTTTACGGCGCATAAGCACTCTTAAGTTCTGTAGCAGCAGGCCTCAGGGTTTAACTGTTTCCCCTTGGAGAGGCTCTGGTCATTGCTGAGGGCGGTGCGGGTTGCTCTGTGTGAGGATGTGGCATTCCACAGGCTCCTGCAGCTTGGAGCACCTGCCTGGAGCTGCTGCGGGTCCTCCTCTACCCCATCACCAGGCAAGATGCATCTGATATAGTCCAGTTAGCCTCTCGTGCCGCCTCTGGCCTGCAAAACACGTGTAGTGCTAAGCGTGCTCTGGGTGAGAGCTCAGCCTCTACTCTTGTTTAACCCAGTGAGCTTCCAAAGCTGGTCCTTCTGTGCAGCCTCGGTAGTGTTGTGGGTGTGGAGTTTTGACCTGCGTGCATGAAGTTTTTTATATATAGAAGAAGTTTTTCTTTTATATATAGAAGAAAAGAAAGAACATTCTTGATTTTGTTCTCCATTTTGGCCCTGCAAATAGAGTAATTCAGTGATGGCTTGGGAAGGACTATGGCTACACATAAAGATGCAGAAGAACTCTGTGAGTAGTTTCCCAATCCCTTAGCCCTTCAGCACTTACCCCAGGACTCCTCAGGGGGTGCTCAACCGAAACGGTGCTGCCCAGAAATAGGCCGGACTATTGGCTGTCCGTGCACAGCCTGGACAAAATCACATGCTGGTTACAGACTTACAGGGACAAGCCCCTGTGCTCATCTAGCTCCTCTCCATGCCATGGTGGGATGCAGACCCTGGGGCTAGAGCTGGAGCAAACCTGCTGTGGCAAATGCAAGGAGCAGCCCCGTAGCACGACGACTAGGAGAGTCTGGCTGATACTTGATACAGCTGTACGCTCTAATTTAAGATGCTTTTGTAAAAAGATCATTTGTGTCACAGTTTTTGTTGTATCTGACCCTGAAGTCTTAAGTTAACCCAAAGAAGTAAAAGGCAACGTGCTTTGAAATAGGAGTGAAAATGTACAGTGTGCTACTTGTGGACTTCTCAATTACCTCAGCAGGTATCCTGCCATATAATTACTAGTGATTAGTGGTAATTTAACCATCTGAATAGGTTCAGACCTTTTGTTCAATTGTACCCTGGAATTAAGTGGCCAACTGTATAATATGGTTGAGTGACTATCCAAAAAAAGGAGTGTTCCCCAAACTTTTGAAAGTAGAAGTGCTCTATTAAGTGTAGATCAATTGTTTTTATGAGATGTCACTATTGCTGTTACTGGTGATGAGTGACCGTAACAGACCGTAATGTATAAAGTTGGAATAGGCGGTACTGGAGCAATGAAATGTTTTATAAACATTTCTGCAAGGCACTCGAGCAGGAGTCTCTAAAATTAGTTCATATTCAGCAGTCTGTTGTGCAGCCCCGTTTATCGCTGATCTCTGCGCTTAGGTGATGGCAGCAGTGTCCTGGAGCTGTGCAGACCATTGTCCTGGATGAAGGCTTTTTCTTCTTATTCTCTTTCTTGGAAAAAGCAATAAAACTGCTTTGTCTGTTGCCTCTCTGCATGACAGAAATCTTTTCCTTTGGATAGTGATTTTATAGGAAAGTTTGTATGCATATCACCAAGTCTAGCTTTTAAAAATAAAGTGTGCAGGAGTTATTAACAATATAGTGTGGCATTTTATTTTAAAAATTGGGGAAAGTTACATATTTTTTTAAAAAGTAGGTGTTTGAGTAAATAACGGAGGTACTTTTTTAAAAAAGAAATATATATATGCCACAGTTTACATAGACATATTTCAGACTGAACATATACATTGTATCTTCACATATGGTGATTTCTTTTCTCAAAATGCTTCTATCTCTCCATCTAGTTCCTGTGTTCGCCTATGGGGATTCTACTTTATATGCTTTCTAATGTATTTAAATTGAATTAGTTTTCCAAAATGTAGTTAATATAGGTATCTTTATTATAAATGAACTATTAAATGTATGAAATGCAGTTTTGGCCTTTTCTATTGAGTGACCATACAACTCAAGGCTGCTTTCTCTAGAATTCATTGAATTTCTACAGGGAACGGTACTAAAATAATTTTCTAAGTTCAACTCATTGTAGCATTCATGCTACAATGCTACATGCTACAATTTGGAAACGTAACTCAGTTTCCAAAATACAAGAACATGTGTCTGCTAATGGTCTGCAAATGGAGGATATCTTAGGTTCGTAACACCATGAAATGTATATATAAGGCTATGAAAATTTGTGCATTGAGCCTCTTTTACATGTAAGCATACTCATTGAAGGGTTAAATTCATGGCATTCTTTGATGATTTCTTGCTTCCAGTAGTTAAACTGGTACTTTTTTGCACATACTAAACTCTGCTCATCTTTTAATATGATTCTTCAAAACAGTGCTGTTTCTGTGGTATTGTATTATCTGAATAATTATATTTAACTTTTTTTTAACAAGGTTACAGTTTTTAATTGTTCTGTTACTGTGTTTTTCCTGGTGTGTAATTAAGAAAAAAAAAGTTTTTTTCTTTCCATGGTTATTTAATACATTAGCTGCCTGTAAATATTTCCTGTTAAATGCTCTAGAATGTGGTGTAGAAGTTGTATTAGATCAGTTTAAAGCCTTGTTTGAAAAACATTTTGGTTTGGTTATTTCTATTAAATTAGAAAAATGAAAAATCTTTCCATTTGAGTTTCTTTTGTTGCAAATACGGGTTAGGTCATCCTTAACACTCACACCTCACCTGTGGCAGAGATTCCTGATACTTGAAAGAAGGAAATTTGGCTAAACCCCATGGTAACATTTAACTTCAGCAAGGATGTGACCAGCTGTGGCTCTGTGATCTGTGCAAGGGGAAGTTGAGAGAGGGAAAACACCAAGCTCTGGACCTGATCCAGAGTTTGGATTTGAGTTAGGGATTGCGGTATGGAGGGACCAGCAGGTACCTGGGATGGGGAAAGTCCCAGGCTCACTTCACGCACAGTCACCCCTTGCACCGTCACATTGCCAGGACTCACATGCCCACTAATCTATAGCAGTAACAGTGATTCCTGACAGCAGGAATGGCCGGGTGCCTCCGACTGGGCCCCTGCAGTGGCAGGGCCGAGTGGGGCATTCGGAGTCGAGGCTCCTGGTGGGGTTCTTGTCAGGGATGCGGGACTGTGGTGCCGCAACCCCTGGTTCCCCGATATCTGCATCCCCGGCTGTCACCTGATGGAGCTCAGGGACATGCTCTGGCGCCCTCCCTCCCCAGCACGAGGAGCACTGAGCAGGGCCTGCAGCTGTTGCCACAGCAGGGCCCTGGGCCTCTCCCCTTTCCCAACACCTGTCCTCATGCTTGGGTCGTTGCCTGGACAGAACGAGAGCAGGGAGCGGCAGCCGGACAGATCCCTGAAGCACCAGGACCTGAACAACAGGCGCAAGTCAGGGCTGGCTTACAGGTGAGCACGGCTCTGCCGTTGTGGCAGTGCACAGAACTCTCTGTGAACTGCTCATGCTAAGCTGTGCGTAGGCCTGACTGACTGCGTATGCTGACCTGCATGCAGGCTTATCAAACTGCAACTTTTGTAGGCTCTCATGCAAGTGTTTTTGACCTTGAAGAGAACCTTCCCATCCAAAGCTGGGGCTCTGGCCAAGTTCTGGTCCTGGATGAGAGGGAAAGTAGGACGTATCAGATGTTACCGCTCACAAAGAAAATGCAAGTTTTGCCGATTTGGTTCTATAAAAGCTGGACCCTCTTGCAGTGACTTTGGAGACACTTTGGAGGCACCTTGTAAGGCCTCCCAATTGCTGGGGAGGTTCTCCAAAATCTTGGTGCAAACGGGGCTCCCCAGTGACTGTGGATCTGGATGATGGTAACATATTTAGGCAATTGGTGATGTATCTTTTTCTTAGTCACTGATTGCTTTCTCGTATAGTAATGGTTAAGTGCATTACCTTGCTTGTTTACCCTGTTGTTAAAAACTCAGCACATAGTAAGCTTCTTGTTTTGTTAGATGTATCATTTCATGTCTGTATTATTTGATATTAACAGTAACATGACCGTTCTTTCCCTTGGTGTCTGATTCTTTCTGCCACTCCCATCGATTGGTAAAACAGCCCCCGCGCTCGTTGGGGCCTTCATGTTGGGCCCTGGGTGGCTCCTGGCGCATGGGGCGCTCCAAGCCGCCAGGCAGCACCCGCCTTTGTGGCCGACACCTCCCGGCCCCCTCTCGCGTGACTGGACATGATGCGCTGGGCGGCTGCTCCTGGGTTAACTGGCCTTGTGTCAGACCACGCTCATCAACTGCCCAATTTTAATCAGTCTCGTCCTCCAGATACACCACAGCCAGCAAACGTTTCACGTCTGAGCAGAACCAAGCGTCTCAGGCTCTGCTACTTGCTGCTGGCTGCTGCAGACTAAATCCAGTAGAAATTCAATAATGTTACTACTGGGCCTGGAGACTTTTTCAACCTCCATGTCTGCAAGGAGCCTCCCTCCCTTTCACAGAAGCAGGTCTGTGTGCACGTGGCTGAAGCATGGGTCATGCATCCGAGATGTGGGGCGCACATGCAGGACATGCAGGACTCCTGGTCATTCTGCTGCCTTGTGCCTTCAGAAGGAAGCCGTGTCTGTGATGTGGTGCAGACATAAAGGGAGCAGAGGCATCTGCTCCTGCCTTCACAAGAAATAAACCTGAGTTTCTGTGTGCTCCCATTAGGGTCCCTCTTTCAACCCAGCAGCTTGGGCTTCTCTGCAATGTAAGAGAATAATTAGTTCAAGGTGACTTTAACTAATATGTTCTGGGTATTATCTTTGAAATAAAATTAGCTTCTCTCTTTCCAAATAATTCAATTTTGTTATTGATCTCTGTGTTACAAGCTCTCAATTGGTTATTAACCTTTTTTTGTGTGTTATTTTTTCATGTTGAAATCTCTTTAAGCTAAAGGCAGATCAGGCTACTACCTCTGTGTGCCTGTTGAAAAGCTCTATTTGTGCATGCCCCGCCGCTCTGTGTGTGCACATCCCACAGCTGCACATGTCTCTCCCCATTCAATGCGCAGCCACTCAGATTCACCCTCATGGCTGGGGAGGCTCCCGCTTGCAGTGAGCTGCCTGCAGCCGGCAGCTCTGCAGCACCGACTGCACTGGCTGCTGATGTGGAGCATCTCTGCATGACTTGTCGCAGGACACTACTGCCATGGAAGAAGATTCCTATCCTGTTGTCATGGCAGCAGAAGTTTGGGAGGAAGAAATGCTGTGTAAGCAGGTAGCATGCAGAGCACTGCAGCCTTGGGCAACCAGCTCTGGGTGCTGGAGCATGACCAGGGCCAGGACCTCTGCAACCTCTGGACTCAAATGCGCACCAGGCAGCGATGAGCAGACACTGTGAGTGGCCAGGGCACAAAGCTAGGGTGCAGGGTCCGGTGCTGCAGGACCTGGCACCTTGTCCCTAGTTCTCCAGGATGTTCACTGGATTTGCACAAGCTTCTCTCCAGAAACTGCAACAAGTCATTCTACTGAATATAACTGTAATTGCCAGTTATGCGATCTGCTTCTTTCCTCTTGCCTGTCAGATGCACGCTCTGCTCAGCAGGAGCTCTGCCGCTGGTGTGACCAGCCTGCTAAACTATGGCAGGAATTGAAAAATGTTGCAGAAAACTTAAAAACTTGGACCTGCAAAACACGATGGGATTCTCGGGCTCTGTTGCCACCTGCAGCTTGGTGTGCTGGAATCAATAAGCTATGCTGCTTATCTCATGCTACCGATTGCCCATGCAGTGCGCTCGAGCAGCATGATTTGGCCATCACCTCTTGTGTCTGAGGACTGGGGTGGTGGGGGAGGCACAATGGGGTTAAGCAGCGTTATTTGGTCTGTAGCTTTAAAGATGTAACATGGTGGGTATCGAAGTGGCTTTGGGAGGAGGTTCTGTGCCTGGCGCACGCCTTGGCAGCGAGTACATATCTGATCTCAGTGCCGTGAGAGCCTCTCTGCACTGCCAGGGCTGCAGGCAGCAGGACCGAGCCGTGTGCCGTGGAGAGTCTGTGGAGCAGGAACCCTGTTGGCCCTGGCGCTGCCACTGAGATGTGGTGGCACTGGCCAGATTCCAGGGAATAGAAGCTTCTTCCTCGTTGGATTTCGTGGATCTGTGGTGAGGCGGCAGCAGAGGATGCGGTGTGGGAGATGAGTGGCATCAAGGATGAGGGCCGCTGCCGGAGGGCAGTACACATAGTCACTGAGCTGTGTCACAGGAAAAGCCTGCTTGGTCTGGACCTGGGCTCCTGCCGGGAATTCCTCCTGCTGCCCTCGGACCAGAGCCTGAGCGTCTCCGAGCCAGGTAGTGCAGCTGCCCTGGGCGCGCGTGGGCTGCGGTGCCATGTGGGTACAAGGAGCGGGAGGGCACTCTGCTGCTTGCAAGGGGAGGGAAGAACTTGCTGTTTGCCCAGGGCACAGCCTGGCTGCGCCGCATCGCGACGCGCTCTGCCGCATGCGGACATGCTGCCCCGCTGCCTGCAGTGCCTTGCAGCCTGGGGCAGGAGACCGGGGGCTGCGGCTGCTAATGCAGAAGTTTGGTGGAAACTCATGGTTTTACTAAAACCAGACTACGTAAAACAGCATCAAAAAGCCCATTTAAGGTGTCATGAGCTGCTCATAAGCTGCTTGTTGTGGTACAAGTTCTTTGGTTTGTACCTGCTGTTCCTGAACCCCTGTACCACTGGTGCCTGACGGGTTGTGCCTGGTACATCCACTCTCCGCATGGCAAATAACTTCCCACATTCACTCTGTTCCCTGTGGTGAAGAGTGGCAGTGGTCAGGGTGGGCAAAGTCACCCCAAGCGGTTGGAGCTGCTGTGGGGGCTCAAGGCACAGGTCTCAAGCAGCAGGATGGAGATGTCTCATGTGGGCCTTGGGAGACCAGAACTGTCACAGAAAAACCTTGCAAAAGCTCCCCAGTCCAAATCTGCAGCACAAATTACTGTGGCTGTCACTCCTCGGACATGCACGAAGCTGGAGCTGGTGACCAGGGCCCAGATGGACCTCTCCCTATGGCTGGTGCTCACAGCTCTGTGGCCAATTACAGTTTAGTGTCCCCACTGTGTTCAGCCAAAGGAGTCGACCAGCAGAGAGGATGGCTGTGCACCACTGTCCTCGTGCTGTCACCATACCACTGCTGCCCCATGTGCCCCAGTCCTCCCACATTTTGCCCACGGAGCAAAGCCATCGCTTCCAAACCTCACACTGCCAGCAGTGCAGCTCTTGGTGCTTCCCGAAGGTGCATCAAAACTAAAGCCTCATATTCACCACTGCTTCTGCTGCAGGCAAAGATACAGGCGCATTTTTGTGCAATATGGGCTCTTTCTGAAAGGGGAGGAGTGTTTCACATGGAGAAATTGCTTATGAAATATTTCCCTTAAAAAGAATTATTCCATATATTCTGTATATATTCCATACATTCTGCATATATATATATATATATATTCATATTCCATATACTTTTTTGATAGGAGGGGAATTGATGGAATGCCTTTTCACTCATATAGGATACCTCCAACCCCCAGTTATGAAACATGGATGAACCCTGAGTTAACGCAGTGTCTGCAACAACACTCCACTCTGCATCGCTACTGAAGTGCGTTTTAAGCAAATATAGTTCTGAAACAGTAAACATGTTTGAAGCTATCCAGGCAAAACTAATGCTGACCAATGGAGCCTGCATTTCCAGTGGCCAAGCATATGCGGAGCAGCAAGGCTCCTGGGGCAGGGCTCTCTGGGCCAGGTAATGCAGACCTAGAAGGACAGTGCTGCTCGGGCACGTCAGGCGCAGGGGCAGGACAGGTGCCAGCCAGGGTGATGCACAGGGCTCACCCTGGCTCAAGGGGAACAGGTCTCTATTTCCATCCCCAAGGTGTCACGTTCAAATCTGGCTGCGGGCAGGGAGATTTACTGAAACTATTATTGAAATGAGACTAAATGCACAAAACTAGAGGCACAAGTCCAAGACAACTAGGTACAGCCTGTCTGCAAGCAAGCAGCTGTGCTCACACATTAAGTGCCAGTGCTGTCTGCATGTGCTGGTGCTTGTAGCAAAAATGCCTTGAGGAGCACGTGTGCGGAGGCAGGCTCTGACCCGCCGCCAAGCGCGCAGGGCAGCAGCACGGGAGGCTGTCTGGCCCCTGGCGTCTTCCCAGTGCAGCTGCAGCAGCCGCGCTGCACGCAGGCAGCAGCACTGCCAACTCCATAGAAACGGCAACCGGAGCTGTGAGCAGCGGACGCCAGCCGGGGAGGGCTGAGCAGCACGGCAGACACCTCCGTGGTGAGTGCCCCTTCCCCAAGTTGCTTCATCAATCCTTTCATTAGAGCGCGGACCCTCCTTGCCATAGCAAACATTTTGCATCAGCAGTTTGTCTCTGCCTTTGAAACATTTTCTCTTGCTTTCAGTGTTTCCTCTGGGTTTCACTGGACTGGGCATGTGCCTTGAGCTGGTTCACATCAGGGCAGAGCCTTGCTCCATCTTCACTGCTGTTTTGCAGGGGGATTCGGAGGCACCGGTGCATTGTGTTTGCAGCTGTCACTGAGAGCACTGCCCAAGCCGCGCTGGTGCAGGAGCTCCCACCAGGCACCCACCCTGTATTCGCAACACCCGGGCTCACCCATGCACTTGCTTTCAGAGAGAAAACCTGGACCTGATGTGTGTCTCAACGCTGATATAATTCTTCATTTAACTTTGTAGCTTCAGCTAGTGTGGCTTTTTTATAACCATTTAAATCTCTTACTGCTCATGTTTCTAGGTAAATCTTATTTTTCCTAGGACTCCCTGTTTCCATCTCATGTTGGTCAGGCATCTTTGTCAAGCTTTAGTATTTGTTGTCTCTTCTTCAGAGGCAATAGTGTGTATCTTTTTTTTGTAATCACAAGAATAGAGGAGGCTTATCTGCAACAGCCTTATCGCCTGCCTTCAGAGCACTTACTAATGTACCAGTCACACTGGCCGTTGTTTAGGCAGTGGATTCGTCTCTGTGCCATGCACGGTCTCTAATTATCCCTGAACATTGCAAAATGGCATCCTGGAGGGATGGAGAGGATGTCTGGTGTGACTGTAGATTAAACTAACTGTGGAAAAGACGAAATTAACCTGCAAGTGTTTTGTAGATAGGGCAATTGCAGGTGCTAAATGGGGCCATGGTTATATTTACTTTGGTTTGTTATGTGGTAGAACCTTAGTGTTTGACAATATTGCCGGAAACTGAACATCAGGGACTGGCAGGATTCTAGATGCACGCTTCATACAAGCCCTTTCAGAAACACTTCTTTTCAAAAACCACTGGGACACAAAATCATGGATATTTGGTTCCATTGATGAATAATTGCCCACATATTCCAGCACAGCTGGGTCTCTGGCAAAGTAAGTGTTGCTTTGATTTTTCCATGCATGCTAGTGGCTACTGCAGAGCAGTGCATGGGGCTGGGGCTCCGTGAGCGGCACCACACGTGGCTCTTCGGGCTCTTGGCTCTCGCCAGACTCAGCAGTTCCTGTCCAGCCTGTCTGGGCTGCAGCAGCCCCCAGGGCAGGTCTGCTCCATGCTGCTCCGTGCTGAGCTGCTCTCCCACACGCTCTCTGCACAGTCCCTCTCTGCTGCCTTGTGCTGTGGCCAGAGCTGCCCTTCATGGCAGGGTTGGACCCAGGGTGGAGGGAGGAGGGTGGCTCTGTGCTCGTCCAAGCTGACTCCGTCCTGGGAGGTTTTGTGGAGCACTTGGTCCCAGTGCTACTGAGGTTCAGCAGGGTCGAGGATCTGTGGGGAAGAATCCTCCTCCCAAAACCCATTTGCAAAAGCAGGGTAGGAAGATGTCAGATCTGCCTGGACATCAGGGCTCTGCTGTCCCCACTCTGCCTTTTTAGCCTTCTCTACCCCATCCTGTATCACTTGTAGTTTTGGCCAAAGTTTAGAAGAAAACAGTCAAGTCTGAGCTCTTTGCCTGCTTGTGGAGACAGTGAAGAGATTTTGCTGCTCATTTTCTTCATGTTGCACCTAGAAGTGCTGGTGCATCCCAGGAGTGCCCAAACCACAATGCTGTGTCTTTGCCTGCTTCTACTGGGCTCAGGGAATGAGGACTGAGACATCTCCCAGTCTGATGAGGCTCGGCAAGGCTTCCTGGGCACTGCTGCCCCTGGAAGTGTGTGGTCACTGCATGGGCAGAAGATGAGATTTTTAACACTTATCTCCTCACCTGCAGTGCCCTGTGTGTTCAATATCACCCAGTCTTGCTGATACTGAGAAAATGGCACAGGGTGAGCGCACAGCAATCTACCATGATTATCATCTGTGTGGCTTATAGCAGTGCATTAGATTGTCATCTGCTAGAAATAGAGCAGTGACAACTGTTACTGGCTCATTTATGATGCTCTAGAGAACAACTGATTGAGACACAAAGCAGCCGGAACCCCTGGGGAATGTTTCGTTGGTTCAGAACAATTTTCCCCCTGCTTTTGCCATAGAAATGCAACTTTTCTAACAGTTTGGAGCTTCCTCTGGCCACACACACCAGCAAAAGTTTGATAAACATATGTGCCTTTCTGACAAGAAAGTCACAGTCAAGAGTCTGAGCTGCCGCAGAATACCAAAATGTTTGGTTTGAGCATCTGGATCTCAGGTGGGATCCTCCCAGTGCACGTGGAGACATCATCCGCGCTGGCTCCACTGTGCACACTGCAGATTGGACATGCAGGAGCCCAAGCAGAGGCATTTCGCACCCTGACGCAGCCTTGCAATGGAGGCAGTGCAGCTGAGAACACAGTACTAAACAGACAATGGCTGCTGGGAGGAGGTCCATGCTGCACAAGCGGCACTGGCCTGACGCCCATCTCCCTCTTGCGCAGGAACTGCAAACGGAGCGGCACAATATGCTGCGTGCATATGGAGGGCTTGGAACTGTCCCCGAAGCAGGGACGGGCGCTGAGGGGTGGGAGGCTCATGTCACTGCCCTTCTGGCTTGGGGTGGAGAGACCATCATCTGCAAGCGGCTTCATCCCGACCTCGCCGGCCTCCTCCGCACTCTGGGTGCTCAGGACGTGCTGTCCAGGGGACAGCTGCATTCTGGGGCAACTGGGATTTTACAAAAGTTCAAGTAACAAATGGAGAGCAAAACTTTGCAGGACGTTGCCCACTGCTCTGTTTTTTCTCCCTGTCACATCCCCTGCAGAGCAGCATGTCAGCAAAGGGTCCCCTACCGCTGCACAGGGACGGTGGCTTTGCGGGGCAGCCATCAGGAGGAGCTTTTGTGCCTGGACCGCAGGCCAGGACTGGCTGAGATGCCGGTTTCTTTCAGGTTCTCCTTGCGCAGCAGGCTATCTTCACACTTAACGTGCCATAATGAGATGTTTTTAACTTTGTAATCTTATATAATTACTCTCAAAATAGCTTCTGATTCATCTCTGCCTTTGAAGCTTTTAGCTTGTGTTCCAATAAGCTCCGATTTTGTGGGAACCCGGTGGCAGCCACAAATTAATTTTGGGGAAGTTGTTTCTCCTTGCTGAGAGCAGCTGCCTCAGCCTTCCTGGCTCCGTCCTCCTCATCCGCTCCGCACCGGGAGGTGCTCAGGACAGTGCAGCTCTGTCAGGCACCTGTCAGAGGTGGCTGGTGGGAGCCAGCGGTGCCGGACTTCGTGTCTAGCATCCTTCAGCCGGAACAGCGCAGCTGCTTTCTGCTGAGGGAGGTGAGTGTGTGCGAATGTGTTTCGGTCCCGGAGCTGCCTCTGAGGACCTTAGGCAAGTGCAACTTGCGACACAGGCCTGACACTGACCCTGTGCCAAGGATTTATTGAGTATTCCTCATATAAAACTATCTGAAATGATCCTTCCCACTTTCATCCCATTTTGGGGAATTATGTGTGGTTGACAAAACCCACGACTTGACCATAGTCTGCAGCAGAGCACAGCTGAAACAAAACTAATTGGTTATTTGCTTATTTCTAACTGACATTTCTGTGCCTTTGTGTTCCCCTCCTGTGTCCTCCAAGGAGTCAAGGCTCCCCCTTGGCTGGAGCAAATTGTGGAGCTGTGGAGCTCCATGGGTTTGGGCCTGGTGCTGGCCCAGGCACAGCCACGTGGTGGCACTGCACGTTGTGGATGGAGAGGGGGCTCCCGAGGCCCGGGGGAGCAGGCCGGCCAGTACTGGGGCTGTAGGATAGCCGGTTTCCTGTCAGAACCTCCAAATCCGGGTGCGCTGCCTGCAGCGTTGGCTCAGTCTTTTATCTCCCCAGGGATGTTCCCATCTCTCTGCACTTCTCCTTCTGCTCTTTGCATCACTGCTGGTTGTTGCAGCATTGTGTTAGCATTCTGCGGGGATCCCTCATCCTCTGTGTGTTTGAAGTACTGCTAAGCCTCAAAGTTGAGCAGTATTGCTGAATAACTATGTCTTTAGCCAGGATTAAAGGGAAACTTCTCCCTCTTCCCTATGCTGCACTGCACCCCCATGAGCATCACTGTGGAGCAGAGCAGGAGGGGCAATGGATGGACAGAGGAGTCTGGAGACGCCTCCCACGCAGCACGAGCAGCATCTGTGCACCAGGTCCAAGCGGCCGCCTCGCTCCTCTGGACAGTCCGGAAGAGCCGAGCGCTGCTGTGCGACCAGGGACAGAGAGAAGGAACAGACGTCCCATGTGTGAGGCTCCCAATGGCCACTTTGTCCTGAGGGTACCTCAGCACTCGGGATGATCCCAGAACTATTGGCTCTGGCACGAGCCTGCAGCACTCGTCTTTTCCTACCGTGCTGAACTCCCACTCCCAGGATCCCAACTGTGCTCAAGCCCAGGCTGTGGTTGGGATGAGTAATGGATGCTGGAAAGCTGAGAGACATCAAACGTGTTTTGCTTTCTCAGTGGGGAGTGGGTGGAAGAAGAGCTAAATTACATCCATGAAGATATTAAATATAACTCAGAATTATCTATGAATCTCCTAATGGCAGTGCAAACACCTTCAGAGTTATAAAAGTCAATGTTGCCATAATTAGACCAGTATTGTCTTGCATTTAATAGACTGCTGTAATCACATCTTTCTCATATTATTAATTGTTTTCTGTTTGGACTTTGCTAATTATCCCCTTTGGTATCTTGGTCTGGGTACTTTGAAGTCCTAAGGGAAATGAAGCTGGAGTGTGGTCCCACCATATTCTCTTAATTAGTTCCCCTCTAAGAACCAGCAACATGGATAGTTTTACTAACGAGTTGATTGCAGAAGGCTGGAGCCTGGAGGCAAGAGCAGGAGCTGGGCTGGATTCCCTTTTGCTTTTAGCTTTAAAGCTTTGCATTGCTGCACTGGTCTTTTCTGCCGCGCTGGGCCACTTTGGTCCCTCTTGGAAGGGCAGGGGAAGGCAGCAGAACATAGTGACCTCCCGGGACACTTTACAGTGTTGAGCCCTCCTGTGGGCTTTGCTGCAGGCATCAGTAGCAGGGTGATTAGACCCTCAAAAGCATTAAAAAACACAAGCTAAGAACTCAAACAAGCCCCATGGCCTGCTCCCTCTCCACCTGCCCACCCAAGGCCTTGGCACTGACAGAGGTAAGTGGTGAAGTGATACAAACACACAAAACTGGTCCTCCCAGGCCAGAGTGTCCTTCTGGTTCCTCTCTGCCTCTGGAGATGTCTTTGGGCAGATACACATGACCTGCTTTGGTGCCAGAAACATTCAAGAAATGTCTGGTCACATTGTCAAGATTAGCATTTTTGCTAACGCTCTTGGCTAAGAGATTGTCTTGTTTTTGCAGTTCATGCTTCAAATGTCCTTTAATAATGTTTTGAATCTAGATATTTCCTAAAGTAACTGGTATTTTCACAGTCACAAGAGAAAACTCATTAAATCTATTAAGGTTAACTCTGTCCAACTAATATTTAAGCTTAAAAAGTCAGGAAAAAGTCTTGGGTAGTCATCGTCAGATAAGCCAATGTTCTTCTAAGGCAAATACTTAAAAACGTCTGTAAAATCCCAGTCATTTCTTCTTGTGCTTTGTGTGAGTGCCCAAGGAAAGAGGAGGAGGTCATACATAAAATTGTCTGTGAGTCCTGTCAAACGCGTTGTGACAGCCAGCCCAGCAAGAAGGGACGTGGGCTGGGACCTTTCTCTGGAGGGCAATAATTCTTCAGAAGGGACAGCATATTATTTCTGATGCTTCTCATTAACGAGTTCAGTGTGCAAGAAGATCTGTGCCAGCTGTGGAATTTCCTGAAGTGGAGAGAAGTGTCTTAGCAGGAACTTTCCTGCCATGTGAACAGTTTCCATCAGGGATGGATTCTGCATCATGGCTCTTCTGCACAAGACCTTGTCCTATGCATTTAAATGACTGGGAGGAATGGAGGTCAAGTGGGGGGCTGCTGTTTGCTGATGAAAGGAGCTGGTAAAATGTAAATCTGCAAAGCAGATTTGTCCTGAAAACATTGCTGTTGGGATGTTGGATTTTTTAAACTATTTTTATTAGCCTACAAGGTATTCACCAAGCAAGTCTTTGAAGTGGAGCTGTGGGCAGACTTGGTCTTTAGCTTCATCTGCATCCTTGCAGGATGATAAAGGTATTGGTGACTCAGTGCTCACAGTTGACGTCACTGTCAGCAAAAAGTGCCGTGATTATTTATCTCTTCAAAGCTTATTTCTGTTATAGTCATGGAAGTAATTTTAAGGCGGATAAAGAAGCTTCCCAGGGAAAATCTTTTGGGTAGGTCCTTGTCACTGAGCCTAAGTATGTCCACGTGCGTTATGGATGTCTCCGTGTGCTTGAGACAGACTCCAGCGGTGGATGTCTCACAAGCGTTTGAAGGAATGAAAAGAAAAGATTATGGGTTTTCCAAAACCATTTGCAGGGGAAAGAATCAGAACAGGAGCAGAAAACATATTGCAAAAAGAACATCTTAAGTGTTCTTACGAAACCACCTGAATATCCTGGGCATGATTCCAAGCCTAAACTCAAAACATGGGAAAGTGGCACCTTTGTGCCCTCCATGCTGCCGAGAACCATTAGTGAAGTCTCCAAGGAGGGCGCGCTGCTGCCCTGCGCGATCCCGGCTGTTGCAGAGGAGACAGGAGCGCTCACACACCCGCTGCAGTGCGCGGAGCCCCGGCAGCCTGACCCGTGAGCTAGGCTGGGCAGGACAAGAGGAGCTCACTGCCGGGATTTCTATTTCAGGAAAAGCCTATTTCAGGGATCGCTTTGACAGTAGCTGTGGTAAAGCACAGATGTGAATCTCCCAGATGATGTGTTAAAAGTGAAGCTGCCTGGCAAGGATGTCTTCTGAGAGCTTGTTTGAAATACAGCTTCTGAATGAGTCAGTTATTAGGGCTCTTGGAGGCAAGGATTTGTTTGCCTCAAGTGTAGTTCGGCCTGTCCTGAAGAGGTGCAGTGAACTCATATGGGCAAAAATAAAATATTCATTTGTCCATCTAAGCATTCATCTGATCCACTTCCATGCACAATGGTCTTATTTTTTAGCAGCTGGATGTAATATGTCTTTTTCTTCAGTTAACTTTGCAAGTGTGTGATTCATTTGCTAAGAGCAGTTTCAGCTCTGGGTTTAGTCAATGGCCTCATGTGCCTGGTCTGTGGGTTCAAGAGAGACGGTTGCTCTTTCACACATTAAAGCGAAATGTCTGTGATCCAAACAGCGGATTCAACAGGTGGTGGTGGTTATTCTGTACCAGCATCCGTTTTTCTGTGCAATCCAGACTTTGGAATGCCAGTTTGGGTGTGAATTTCAGCATTTATTGTAAGAAAGGCGCTAAAAGCAACCACTGTTTCCTCTTTTTGAAGACCTGTGAGTGCTTTCACAGCACAGATCACATAGACACTCTCCCTTTTTTCCTGATTCCTCAGCCATATGTAGGGAAGGTCTTTTCCCACCCAGAAAAGTCTGAAGTACTGCAGTGTATAGCACACAAGGCAAAAGTGACTCAGAAAGTCAGAGGCCTTGCACATTTTTTAATCTGGATTTCTCTGTGCTCTTTGCAATAGGGAAGAGAGTGCAATATCTGCAGCACAGCCTCCTTCTATATTTGGTTTCATTGCATCAGTAACTTGTGGGTTGATTTTCTAATTCTCCACAGCTGGACAAGAGGTGAGCTTTAATAATCTGACAGCAGCCTTCTTCTCAGGGTTATTGTGGGGTGGGTGCTAGTGTGGTATCTGAACACCTTTGTCAGGCGGCAGAACAGCAGTTTCTGCCAGGGCAGCTCGTCTCCATCGTCGAGATCCTCCGCTGTTCTGCTCAGAGCAAGGAGGACGCGTTCCAGCCCGCCGGGGTGTCACAGCAGCAGACCCAGTCACTGCAGATACCCTCTGCTCCCAGACACATTTAGGGCAGGGATCTGCCAGGACGTCGGCAGGAGCTGAACCCTCACTTGCTGCCTGGGACAGGTGAAAAAGTTGTTGTGCACCATCTCTTATGTGTGGCTTTCTCACACTTTTTCTTCTCTCTTTTCCTTCCACCTCCCCAGCTCTGCCACCTCTATAGACCTCTCCATCAGCCTCCTTGAGCTGCTGGTGGTTGCATGTGGACTCGCTTTGGTGGCAGCTTTTCTCTTTCTCTTTTGGAAGCTGTGCTGGGTTCCCTGGAGGAACAAGGCCATTTCCTCCAGCCTGGCTGTTGCAGGGAGCAAGGAGACCATGGCAGACAAGCTCAAGGACACGGGCACCGTGGGCTTCTTGGAGGCTGCTGTAAAGATTAGCCACACATCACCAGACATCCCTGCTGAGGTCCAGCTCTCTATGAAGGACCACATCACACGACGCACACGGATGCAGCGGCAGACGACAGAGCCCGCTTCTTCCACCAGGTGAGGGAGGCATGTGCTCCACAAGGGAGGGATCAGCAATGTTTCATGCATCCCATGGGCTGGATGTATTTGGAGGCTCTGCCCAGGGGGCTGGAGCCGACTGCTCCATGTCACCCTTGCAGTGGGACAGCTACCGGCCCGGGGCTGGGACACACACATCCTCTCATTGCTCCTTCTCCATGGAGCGGGAGCAGCAGCTTGGTGTGGCTGGAGCAGACAAGCTCTTTGAATGTTTACAAAGCTCCACATCCCTCTGTGCTGAAGGCAGAGGATGGCTTCTGGACAAGGCATCATATTTCTGCCTGTCTAGAAATCTTTGTCACATTTTGATAAGAATTTGCTAGAGAAGACTGGAAGCAGCAGTGCCTGGAGCAAACCCTCTCTTGGTGATCACAATGCATCTCACTTGAAAAGCCCTGCATGTCTTTTGCCATAGGGAAATGCAATGCCAGCATCTTGCACAGTGTTGCCTGTGGCTTGGTCGGGGAATGGAAATGGGCTCCTTTATTTAGCTACAGGCTGTTACTGATGTAACAGGTGAAAATGCAGCTTGCTGCAAATACTCTGAAAAATAGGAAGCTGTTGCAATTAATGCTCATTTTCTACAGGGCACATAGTGTCCATGCAGTGTTCAGGAGCACCAGTCCTATTTATTCTTGCGCTGTCCTGCCTTCCTGGTGCCAGGCCAAGGGAGAGGAGGGAAATGTCCCTGCAGGGCTCACAGCTGTCCTGTCCCCTTGCGCAGGCACATCTCCTTCAAGAGGCACCTTCCTCGGCAAATGCACATGGCCAGCATGGACTACGGCACAGACGGTCCTACTGTGGCCGAGCAGCCCACTAGCATCGGCCGCATAAAACCTGAACTCTATAAGCAGAAATCTGTGGACTCTGAGGACCCCAAAAAAGAGGCAGCAAAAACTTGTGGGAAAATTAACTTCACCCTCAAGTATGACTATGAGAATGAGACGCTGACTGTGCGGATCCTCAAGGCGTTTGATCTGCCAGCCAAGGACTTGTGCGGCAGCTCAGACCCCTATGTGAAGATCTATCTGCTGCCCGACAGGAAGCGCAAGTTCCAGACACGGGTGCACAGGAAGACGCTGAATCCCACCTTTGATGAGGCTTTCCACTTCCCCGTGCCCCACGAGGAGCTGCCCGGCAGGAAGCTCCACCTGAGCGTCTTTGACTTTGACCGCTTCTCCAGGCACGACATGATCGGAGAGGTGATCTTGGAGAACCTCTTTGAGGCCTCCGACCTGTCCCGGGAGACGTCTGTCTGGAAGGACATTGAGTACGCCACGACCGTGAGTACCCGCGGCGGCAGCTTGCGCAGGGTGGCGGGTCCAGCACTCGTGACAGTGGCAAGGGGCTGCTCGGGACAAGCAACAGGAGCTTCGCCACGCATGGAGCATTGCTCCTGGTGTGTTATTGCAGCGGTTAGGATTTGTGTGGACCTGTCAGCCACCCTCTGGAATTCCCTCTGCAAAGGAAGCAAATCTTGGAGAATGATGTGTTCCTGCCAGCAGTTAAAGCAGCAGGAGAAGCCACACAGGTTCAATGCACAGAACATTGACATTAACCTCTGTATAATAGCATGCTGTCCCTGCAGGAGGTGCCCACATTGCTGATTTACCTTTCAGAAACTCGACTGTTAGTCATTTTTTGCCCTTCCTGTGTGAAATACCAGATATTTTTCTAGCTCACCAAGAAAGCAAAAGTCATGGATAAATACCCCAAGCAGGACAGGAGAAGCCAAGAGCAGAGAGCTGAGGGATGAATGTCCTGCTAGTACCTCCAGCCAGCTGTAGCACATGCAGGATTTTGCTGTTTTACTGAAACTGAGAGGAGTAAATAGAGGTTGCACAAAATCAGCAGAAAGGTTTGGGTGACTAACAGCCTATCAGCTAAGTCATATGGGCCAGGAGATAGAGACACATTATTGGCATGGTTTGCACTGTTCACATCACCAGCGCTTCCTCCATTTAACTACAGCTGCAGACAGTGAATTAGTAAAATGTTTGGGGTTTCACATCACAAAGGTTGTTGATTCGTGCCTACTGTTCCTAGAACAGCTGTAGGAGCTTTGGCAATGCTCCAGTGCCTATAGTCTGTGTGCAAATAGCAATCTGTATTTACAGGTGCAAAGGGAAATCCCTGGAGCAAATACAGGGCCAGGGAAGGATGTGGGGGCACTTCATTCCCAGAGCAGCAGAAGCAGAGGAGACTCCAGCAGTGGGAGTAGAGGAGGCTCCAGCAGGATTCTGCCTTGTGCGCAGCCAGACTGCTCTGCACCGGGGTGCAGGGACCCCGCACTACACGAGGCATCTGTGCTTCTGGCACAAAAGCCTTCCTGGGGGATAGCGACAACACTTCTTGTCAAGATGCCTCCATTTTAATCTAAACTCTCCCCTACTGCTATGACTCAGGGCTTGAAAGTCACCTTCCAGCACCCCAGAACACTGTTTGTGCATGTCTCCCAGTGTCGCCTGCCGGCTGCTCCTGGGTCGCACGGGTGCATCGCGTTCGTGGTGAGCGTGGGGCTTGTGAGGGCCGGTTGGCTCCAGCCCTGCTGGAGGTGCCACCAGGCTGGGCTGCTTCTTCATGCATTTGGTCATCACTCTCCTCTGCACCAAAAGCACAGAGGGGAGGTGGATGTGGTGCTTGGCTGGCATAACCCACCCTTTGCTCTGCCGCAGGAGAGCGTGGACCTGGGTGAGATCATGTTCTCCCTTTGCTACCTGCCAACCGCGGGCCGGCTCACCCTTACCGTCATCAAGTGCAGGAACCTCAAGGCCATGGACATCACTGGCTACTCAGGTAGGTGCTTCATGGAGCTGGTTCCCAGGCGCAGGACAGCACCACAGCCTGGGACACGGGATGTGGGATGCAGCGACTGCGATGGGGGCTCAGGGGTTGCCCTGAGGCAGGGCTGCCTGTCCTGGCATGAAAAGTAACATCTTTGTCAGTGAACGAGCATCATGGTACGTGCTCGCCACTAGCAGCATGTGTGACACAATCACAGACAACTGCAAACAGAGGTGGGCAGGAGCAGCATTGCGCTGAGTGGAAGCTGCCGTGGCCTGGGGGATCCTGAGGCTCTATCAGGCCAGTGCTGGCTCCCTCTGCCTGCGTCCGCCCTGGTGAGAGTCCATGAGCGAGCCACAGGGGCGCAGAGTGAGCCCCATAGGGCTGGTCCTGTCTGCCCTCCAGATCCATACGTCAAGGTGTCTCTGCTCTGTGACGGGCGAAGACTGAAGAAGAAGAAGACCACCATAAAGAAGAACACACTGAACCCCACCTACAATGAAGCCATCATCTTTGACATCCCTCCGGAAAACATGGATCAAGTCAGCCTGCTCATATCTGTCATGGACTATGACCGGTAGGTGGGAGGGCTCCTGCTTGGAACCCTTTGCCCCATCTCACTGCCCTGCTGCACAGTGCAAGGGGGCAGGAGCACAAAACATCCCTGCCCAAGTGCTGCTCGCCACGCTGGAGCTCACAGCGTTTTTTGCTCTCACCTACAGTGTCGGCCACAACGAGGTCATCGGGGTTTGCCGTGCCGGGACGGCCGCCGAGGGGCTGGGCCGTGACCACTGGAACGAGATGCTGGCCTATCCGCGCAAGCCCATTGCTCACTGGCACCCGCTGGCTGAGGTGAAGAAATCCCTCAAGGAGGTGAGTGGGGAACTGCTGTCCTGGTGTCCGTCCAGCCAGACCAGGGTGCCCGCAAGTGCCCACCAGGACTTATGTCCCAAGCAGGGCTGAGCTTGGGGAGCAAACGGCTCCAGGAAGGGGCTGCAGGAGGGGAGGGATCCTTTTCTTGCACATCTGCTTCTGCTGTATCTTCTTTTTATCTTCTTTTCCCTCCTATTTTATTTTCCAATTAGAGATTGAGAGTAGCAAAGGGGAGGACACTTTTCTGATTGCAGAAAAGATCATCCAGGGTTATCATGTATTTCAAGCTTTAATTTTCTTTTTTTAGAAGATTTTTCTGTTGACTCATCCCTGAGCCTTTGAGGGTGGGTAAATAGGATGGATATAATTGCTCCAAGTGTCTCCTGTGAAAGAGCCTCATCCGAGGCAGCCACGGGTGATGAAATGGGCCTGGCAGGCCTGGGTGACATTTCAACCATCTCTAGCATTTTCTTTCCCAATTTCCTCATACTTCTATGCAATTACTTGCTTTTTGATGGGTTTAAGCCATCAGTTCTGGAGGAAAGAGCATTATCGATGCTTCTGTACAGCAATAAAACATCACTTATGCCTTGGGGGGATGATATGATACAGAGAATACCCCTGAGGGAGACACAAGTCAGGGCAAGACACAACATCCTCAAATAATGGAAATCTGGAACCTACAGCCCACCTACATGGAGCCTCCAAGGTCTGTGAGCCCTGACGCAGGAGCGGCCCCTGTGGTCTTCCCATGCACATGGACACCAGGGGAAGGTGTATGGATGACTCACGTTCCCAACCAAGCACCAAAACCTCAGCTGAGCCCTCAGGGCTTTGGGAAAAGTCACACGAATCATTTCCAACCCCCTCCCCACCACACACACACACACACACACATTTTGCAAAACAAAAAATAATAGTAATTAAAAAAAAAAAGGAAAAAAAAAAGAAAATGGCCTGTTCTGGCCTATTCCGTGCCGGTGCCTGGGACTGTGAAGGGAAGTAGTAGTGGTAGTGCGGCCCCTACCATCGCCGTGCAAAATCTCCATCATTTGTTTTGTGAATTTTAGAAAACAGGAGGTTGAGATGGTGAGAGTTCGAGCTCCCAGTGACAACCTGGGATTATGGTAATATGCCCAATGCAGATCATGAAAGATTTATCACCCCCTGAGTATGACAAGAAGTGTTTTCTGTGTCCACTCCTCTGACATGGTTTTCTGACCCACGGAGGTGGGTCCTATGAGGCAATGTTACCAAATCAACAGGAACTGGGTAACTCTGCAGTGATTCAGTAGTTCAAAGCAAGTGAAACAGCAAGGGGAATGCAGGGAAGGACAGCTGAGGCGAGCGCTACTGGCAAATCCTGCACAGAGATATTCAGACAAGCCCCTTTCTGCCACCTAATGTGTGTGTTTTTCCCTTGCTGCAGTGGCGCGGCCGGGCCGCCAGCACCGACAGCCAGGGCTCCTGCCCTTCTCCCAAGGCACCGCCGACTCCGTGAGTGACGGCCACCGGCAGCCGGGACTGCTGCTGCCTGAGCTCCCACCGCGCTCCGTGCACGTTGCGTTGCCACCAGGATCGCTGATGGGATCCGCTGGCCATAGCAGCGCTGCTGGACATTGCACTGCCTCCAGGATCTCTGCACGGTTCCTGGCTCCCACCTCATGACTCCGCTTCCTGGCACGGCGGGTGGGCTGGGGCAGGAAGCTCAGGCTGTAAAATAGTTTGTAAAATTATTTTCTGCACCCAAGACAGCTGAGAAGGTGCGGATGCGCCTGTCTGCCAGCAGCCTGAAGCTGGGTTGCACAGAGAAGCAATGTCCCCTGAGTCCCTGAGCCCTGTGTGCTCTTCTGTCCAGGAGCTTTGGGGACAATGCAGTTGTCTCCCTGCATGAGTAGCAGATCCCCATCCTGCAACCTGCCACGTTGATGGGGCTGCAGGGGCTGGGGGAGAGATGAACACAGCCGATGCCGGAAGGGAAAAGCTTCCCCATTTCTTCTGGAGCTGCAAGTGGCTCCAGGTGACTGGGTTTCTCAAGCCCCGTTGCTGGGGGGGAGGATGCCTGGCACCAGGTCCATCCCAGCATGGCCAGCAACATGCCAAGAGAAGGGTCAAGAGGAGAGGAACATGATGGGCATGGTGGCCCTCCAGGCATGTGGTAAGTGCATACAGGTGGCTGCAACAATCACAGGGAAACCTGGGAGAACGGCATTGCCAGCGCCAGGCTTCTGGTGCATGTGTGTATGTGTGCATATTCCTTCCAAAACCTCCCATTAACGAATATTTCTTGTGTGACCAGTAACCAAACACTCACCCTGTACACCCTGGTGCTCGGTTTGCACTCCCTTCACCTGGGCTGCCCCTGCTCAGTAGGAGACAAGCAGCAGAGGGAACAGCCCACCAGCCCCTCCCTGGGGTCCACATTGCTCTCTGCTCCTCTTTCTCCTGCTTTATTCCAGCAGTTCCAGGTCTTGTCATACTGCAACTTCCCTGGGCTCATCCAGGCTTTGTTTTGCAAAGAAAAGAAAATGAGGGCTGCTTTTTGGCCAAGGTCATTGTGCTCGGGGCTCTGCGGTGAGTGGAGAGGTCCTGGGGAGCCGGTGCTGTCCGAGAACACTGCCCAGGGCCACGAGAGCCCCAGAAACAGGTTTCTTCCCTGCGCTTTCCCCAGTGGTGTTTTGTAATTACCTTTTACAGTTCTACAGCTCTATTTTAAAACAGTGCATTAGTCACACAAATATAGTTATAAATCTTGTGCTCTGTTTCATCTGTAGTTAAAATGTAGCATTTACAGCATGCATATTCCAAGAGACCAGCAGAGATGGCAGTGAAAAATATGGATCATGAGGGGTGGGGAAGCCCCTGGGGCCAGGTCAGTGCATCCAGGCACAGGCTCTGTTGCCTTGGGAACAGCTGGAGCCAAAGGTGACCTACAGCATTTGAATGAAATGCAGAACCGCGGCCCACGACACTGGCATCAGCTGTGCAGACAGTTACTGACCTGTTCATTAGCGCAAAGGGAGCAGCTTGCCGCTCGTCTCCCACTGGCTGTCACACATCACTCTCCACTGTGAAGTGAGGACGAGAGGTTTTGCTGCTGCAAGCGACAGATGAAGAGCAGTAATGAACCGGGTTCAGTGAAGCAGCCAGTGAGCCAGCACCACACACCTGTTTCAACAGAGCTAGAAAAATTGGTGATTTCTGTTTGTTTTGATCTTGCCTCCATGGAAATGGCATCAATTGTCTGCAATAATCACCATTCCCACAGTTGCGTGTCCCCAGGTCCACCAAGAAGTTGCTGTGCCTGGTCCCAGCTCCAGACATGGGGTCCCTCTTCCCAGGGATTCCAGCTCTGGCTGGGGGGGCCCCCAGAGCCCCAGGATAATGGGCAGCCTTGCACCGTGCTTAAGTGGTTTTGGTTTTTTCTTGCAGTTTTGCATGTGCAAAATGCAAAATATGTCAGTGCCAAGCAGGAGCAGTGGGAGCTGCCCACGGCCCCGGACGCAAGCCCTAATCCTGACCCATTCCAGATTGTCCCCAATCCCAAATCCCCAATCCTGATTCAGCCCAGCCCCATCGCGGACCCACCCAGGCGCGGGCAGGAGACGGGACCAGGCCACGGCAGGCAGAATTCCTTTATTGTGCCAGCCCTGCAGGCTTCCACTCCACTCAGTCTGCACTGCTCCCACGTTGCTGCTCAGACCTCTGTCTTCTTCTTCATCTCCATGCGGTAGATGATCTGATAGCCGTCATCCCAGGCATAGAGCTGCCGCTCGCGCGGGTGGTACTTCATGCCTGAATGGGAGCCGTAGCGCTTGGGGAAGTAGACGAGGGCAGCGTCCTCAGCAGCCAGGGTGCCGCTGACGTCGAAGACGCACTGGACACGGGAGCGGCTGGGCAGCCGCGTGTTATAAACCACGTGTAGCGTCCCACACACCACAAAGGCACCCTCGGCATTCTCCCGTGGGCATGGCGTGTCCCACATCTGCTCGATGTCCAACGAGTCGGGATCCAGCTTGGCCAGGCAGATGTTCTTCTCATTCTCCTTGGTGGCATAGATGGCCCAGAGCCCCTCCTCGTCCGCTGCCACCTCAATGTAGGTGGAAGGGGAGAGCCCGAACACTGGCACCTGCTCCTCGGCCGGGAACACCGAGCTGTCCACTACCGTCTTGTTGGCCAGGTTGAACTTGATCACCTGGAAGGGGCCTTGTTGGCGGATGTAGTAGAGGTGTCCGCTGTAGACCAGGTGCCCGGTGCCCACCCAGGGGTAGGGTAGCTTGATGCGGGCGGCCTTGCGTGTGGCCGAGAAGAGAGTGAACTCCCGCATGCGGGGGAAGACGTACACGGTGTCATTTGCGGTGCCATCGAAGACGTAAATCTTCTCAGAGCTGCCTGCCATGTCCTTGCTCCAGAGCCCCGCAGCGCTGCCAAAGCGCTTCAGGATCTTCATGGAACGCACGCTAGCGATGGTGTCACTGCAGTCTGCATGCACCAGCAGCTGTGAGCGTGGGGGAAGGCGGCCCCGCAGCCCCTATGCACCCCGGCCATGTAAGCTCATGCAAAGTGTGTGGGGGGGTGAGGGGTAGGAGAAGCTGCCCAGGGCTCTGATGTTCATGAGACTGTGGGGTTTGGGCTGGAGACTCCCCAAAACACCTCTGCCCATGGGTCAATACCGCACGCGTGTCAGGCCGTCCCACATCCCACCCTCCACTGGTGCCGCGCAGCCACTTACCTGTCACTTTCGCATACTTCTCATTCTTCCGCTGCTTGGCCGTGGCCACCTGCTTCTCCAGGAGGGTCTCATCCACCTCCACGCAGGGTGGTGCGGGGTTCTGGGTCTCCAAGTAGTCCACCTCACGCTCCAAGCGGTCCACACGCACAGCAGCGCTCTCCGCCTCTGCCCGCAGCGCCTCCCGCTCCTTCTCGGCCGCCTCCAGCATCCCCAGCACCTGGTTCTTGAAGTCCCGCAGCTCCGTGGAGTAGCGGCTGCTCTGGTCATGCCACTGCGAGATCCGCTCCTGTACACCCAGGGGACATGGAGGTCCCTGCGATGGGGCCACGTGGTGCTCCTGCTCCGCACAGCGTCCCGCGGACCCCAGCTGCCCACAAGCACCTGGGTCTCATCATCATCCGTGCTGGTGCCTGGGCATTGTCCTGCTGTGCTCCTGCATCTATGATGCTCCCATACTTGTGATTTTCCCATGGCTGTGACGCTCCTGCCATGTTCCCACACTTGCCGTGAACCCGCACTCGCGATGTTCCCATGCCCGCGATGCCCCCGTGCTTGCAATACTCCTGCACCCACGATAAGCCCCTACTTGCAACATTCCCGTGCCCATGATGCCCCACACTCATGATGCCTCTGCACCCACTGTGCTCCCCGACAAGCTGGGGCCAGGCAGGCCGGTCCCTGCTCTGCTCCCCCCAGATGCTCGGCTGCCTCCTGACCCATCCTGCCCAGTGGCCTGGGCACCTACCTCGAGGAGCGCGAGACGCCGCTCCATGTATTCCATGAACTGCTGCTGCTGGGCACGGGGGGCAGCTGGCAGCAGCGCCAGGAGCAGCAGGCAGCAGCGCCAGGGCCCCATGGCTGTCGGGTGGGAGCAGGCAGGCAGGCTCAGCGATTCCAGCTCAGCGCTCAGGAATGCTCCGGCCTCTCCAGCCCTTATTGGATCCAGATGGGAAGAGAGGGGAGGGCAGGCTGCTCCCTCCCCAGGCGGCCGGCCCCGGGCGCTTTAACCCCTTCGGCCTTGGAGCGCGGCAGAGCCGGGGCAGGTGACGTGGCTGGACGAGGGCAGCACATGGCACGGTAGGGGCAGCACCCCAAGGGCATGGGCAGGGCCTGGGGCCCGGCCCAGCGCTGCAGGGCATCTGGCTGCAGCAGCGCCAGGGCAGTGCCAGGCCCTGCTGTCCCCAGGCTGGGCCTTGCCGGCGGCAGGGCCGGCTGAGCGCAGGTGGTGCCTGAGGCGCCCGGGCCTCACCGCGCTCGAGACCGCTGCCGGCGGGGTGCCCGGGAGGGCAGCGCTCCGATCAGCCTGCGGAGCCGCTTCACCGGGGCAGCACGGCAGGTTCCTCACAGGGTCACCACGTGCAGGAAATGGGAGTCTGGGAAGGCCGGAGAGTCCGCGCGACGCTTCTGCCCATGGCCCTGCGGGAAGAGACGCAGCAGGACCCAGACAAGCGACGTCTGGGTCCGAGCGCAGGGACAGAGCTGAACACGGGGCCGAGGTGAGTGCAGGGCTTGAAGCACCCATGTCAGGGCGCAGAGGCAGACGGGCTTATGGACACATGCAAAGCTGGCAAAGAAATTCCTATTTTTCTGAACGCAGGATAGCCCTAGTGTCCTTTGGCCTCCCGAGCCCCCAGCACCGCTTCACTG
Source organism: Crypturellus undulatus (assembly GCA_013389825.1). Lineage (NCBI taxonomy): Eukaryota > Metazoa > Chordata > Aves > Tinamiformes > Tinamidae > Crypturellus > Crypturellus undulatus. The sequence continues at coordinate 68,625 of VWPW01024975.1, forward strand.
GGAGCCCTTTGTAAGGAGCCAGTGTGGACCCTGGGCAGCACAAACCAGCAGCTGCTGCTCACGTTTCACCCCAGATAAGCCGAAAACCCTTTCCCATTCCCTTTAACAGACCAAGTGACCAAATGAATAGAGTACAGAAAATTAACCCTTTTTATTGATGCATTGCAATTGTTCTACATTTTTACCATATTATGTAGAAAATACTTAAAATACAAGCTACTTTGTAAAACCAAAGACAAACATTGAATCCAAAGATAAACTATGTTTTCACGATGGACCCTTTTCCCATATAGTTAGTATTAAATTTTAAATATCTATTTCTTTTGTTAAAATGATTTTTACATACCCCCTAAGTACATCAGCAATACAAACATAGATCAGTAATTGTCAGAAACTACCTGTATCTAGCGGCCTGTAAAAAGGAAGAGCACAATCATAAAAGAAAGTTAAATTTTACACAGTAACTAGCATATCAAATACATTTAATAAAGTAGGAATTCCATTGCAATATCAAGGATTCAAGCAGAAATACTAACATTACATATAATGTACTGCTACATGTAGTGAGATAGATATATTTCAAGCCAATCTGAAATCACACATTATATAAAGTTTAGCAACAAACAACCATGTGGACATGCGGCACCATTCAGAAGTTTAAATAAAAAAGAAAGCAGGGCTGTGCCAATCCTGTCATTTAGAAGCAACTTAGTTTCATGTCCCAAAGGAGATTGCTGCATCCTGTCCCCAGGCACACAGGGAGCCCTGGACGTGGTCTCGGCAGGGGCTGCAGCTCGGGAAGCCGGAGCAGCTCTGGTCTAACACCCACAGTTCGTGTGTGAGTCTGGAGGGGACCAGGGGTATAGAAACTCAAAAAGCAAGCCCCAAACTGCATTCGCGGTTGACAATTTAGGAAAAACAAGAGGAGTTAAAGAGGATTTTAATTTCTATCTGGAGATACCAAGTTGCTTAACAAAATCTGTGCAACAGCTCTGATGACGAGGACACTTGATCTTTAACCTGTTTTGAAAGAACCTGGGTATGCTGGGGAGAAGGGTTGTATCTCCTTAGAGCAGGCCAGAAGAACCTAAATCACGCAAAACGCATGGGGCTGGCCTCAGATCCATCAAGCTAGAGACAGAAACCTGGCCCCAATGGGTGGCATTTTGTTGGCTTTTTTTATGCTGTGTATTTCAGAGGAATTTCAGGGCAACCAAAGACTTTTCAAATGGAGTGTTTCATCTCATCTACATCATCTCCACCTTGTTCCAATAGTTTTGGAAACGTGGACAGTAGAGGGCATGATGCCAGGTTTTGCAAATACACTCGGCTGGTTTACAGGTAACAGGGAATCTAAAGATAGAGGCATTTTAGTCTTCCTCTGCTTTGGAAGCATGGAGTTTTTCTCCAACCTATTAGCATGTTTTGCTAGAAGTCTTTATTTTTCTGAAACCCAGGAATTGGAACTTTTTTGCCTTTTGATGGAAAGGCACAACTCTGTACCCAAGAGGTATCTCAAGGTAAAGTACTGAACACAAGCAGTGTAGTATGGCAAAAAGTAGGAAAGTGCTTACAGCAACCAACAGCATCGCTTACACCAGTGATGTGAAATACCGAGATTAGCTAGATATCCTCACATTTACAGAAGTGCTCTGACTAAAAATACACCAAACAACATGTCACTAACGCTACCGTCCAGCTCCAAAGTCCGTGTTCCCTCTAATGAAAGAGATGCAAATCTTAAGCAGTTCCTCAGTTCCAGATTCTGTCCAAACTTTCCCCTATCCATAATGTGGAATTTCAGAACAGGATTTTGCACCTCTTGCCAGACACCAGTCAGAGAACTGGCCTGTTCCCACCTGGACGGAGCATAAACTGAGTTTCAAGGTTATCAAAACCTCTTATTGCTGCAGTACATTACGTCTCAAGACAATTTATTACCCTTTTGGACAAGATACACATCTACATAATGACATAGTACAGGGGACCAAGAAAACAAAGTTTAGTTTAAAAACTGCACTGATTATCCAAACTGATTATCTCCTCTGAACACTAACTAGAGCTACAGCTGACAAACCTTCCCAACAACTCCACATTAGCAGTTGCATTACAGAACTTTTTAAATGGTATCATGTGCTTTACAGCAGGCTCTCTTTGGTATAAATATTCTATCATCGAGCTAGCAATATTTTACAAGAAAAGTCTGCTATTAACGTGGGGGAAGATAACACCATACTAATCTAGTAAAAAGTGATTGCACATATTTAATCACTTCTGCAATATTAGACTAAACATTCCAATGCATTCCCAGCACTACCCTATTCGAAATGCACTGACAGACATCTAACAGTACGTGTGCCAGTTCAAGGAAAAGCTTTAAGGGAACATCGCTTCACTCCAAACAAAAATGTAGCTTTTTATGACAGCATTAAAACTGAGAACAATGCACCTATGCAACATACTGCTCTTCTTGCTGTGATAAGCTTAGTGAATTGCTTCAATTTGATGGGGGCTTGCTGGTCCCTCATAAGGCAAGCTCACTGTAAACTCTATTCACACTACATCATCAGTTAAGGCACTACAATAAGGGGACACACCAAACAACTCTTCATCACACATACCTGTGCAAAACAAATCCGAAGGTATCCTTTTCTCTCATGAAGCTCTACTCCTCTCTCAGTGCTACAGTGATGAGCTCTAACCATTGCATTATATCACATACATTCCAACATGTATCAATTCATTTTGGTTTAAATACAAAGAACACACCAATTCCATCCCCAGGAACGTTTAAGAATTAGACAAACACTAAGTACAGAGTTCAAGTATAATCACTACACGTTTTGATTACAAAGACAGAACATTTGGGGTTAGCAGGAAGTTTTGCTTGTTATATTTTCTAATCAATATGTACATATTTTATTTTATGTAAAATATTAAAACACCACCAATACAAAACTTCTAAAATAGTTTTAAATTCAGTAATAAATTTTAAAATCTGGATTTTTTTTTTCTTTTTTTTTTTGCAATTCCTACATGCATGTACTGTATACAAGTCTTAATAAGAGCGCTTTAAAGAAGCTGTTGACATATCCAGGAGGATACGCTCACAGGAGTATAAAAAGCTGTACACATCAATACAGTGATGTTTCATTGCATTTCAATTGTTCAACTCCCTCCTAAATTAATCATATGTGGAAAAAATATTAAGGAAAAAAAAAAAAAAAAAAGAAAAGCCCTGTGCTTTCGTGAAGGAATCCAGCTCCATTATAGGCCCAGCATCTAATATGCTGCAGAAACCAAATTTCAGGGCAATGCAGCCTTTCATTCTCAATGAGGAGCACAGCATTTTCGCAAAGCTGTTGCGTTCTGTTACACAGTGAGATCTTGAATATAGTTTGAAAAGCTTAAAAGATGCAATGATTAGAATTCAGTTGTGGTGTAGAAACACAGAATTTTCAAGAAAACAAAACAGATTTCAGGGTTTATGTAGACTCCTGAATATTTGTTACTAGCACAAGGCAGTTGCTTCTATCAGTCCTTAAACAAAGCAGAGAAGTAAACAAAAAATTTGACAATAACATATAAAGAGATGTAATGCCTTTTGCAGAACCAGCAATTTGTTAGAGAGAAAGTGAAAATAGAGAACAAATGTTAAAATATTAAAGGGCAGTTGATTTTAAAACTGCCCTAGCAATGTTCTGAGAAAAATATTCATTACGTTTTTAGTGGCAATATGGGTTTGTGCAAGCTCCTAAAATATAACCTGTTATTTTTTTTTTTGTTTAAATTAAGCTAATTAAAAAAAAATCACCAGAATATTTCAAGACACTGATTTTTCTTTCCCCTTTTCATTAGCATAACAGAACAATTTTAAATAAATGGGAACATGAATTTTTTTTAAAAGCATCTATAAAAAGTAAGTAAAATCTTAAAAACTTAATTAGCAACTCCCATACTGGTAACAAAGCATAGTGCTCAGTTAGTGACTGAACTCATGAGATATTTCTGAAGAACACACAACCAGATCAGGGAAAAACAAACCCCAGGCAGTCATCACCAGGTAAAGGTTCATCTGAAATCCATTTCCAAACTCTCTGGCCTATTGCAGGACAGTGCTCTGCTGTGATCTACAAGTACGAGTACTGGTTGATCTTTGTAGGGCTCAGCGGATATCCAGTGTAAATTGCAGATCCTCTGGAAGCACCAATGTAGGACTGGGGAGCAAACTGGTGTTGGTACTGGGCAGGCGGGACGTTTGCGGAGGTCAGCAGACTTGGACCAACACTCACGGGGACCTGATGGACGAGTGTGCTGGGGTGGGCGTACGTGGTGTGCCGTGAAGAGCCCTGAGGGGAGAAGAGATGCGCGATGGATGTGGTGGAGCCCAGCGTGGCCGCAGTGGTTGGAGCATAAGTGTACATATGTGGCTGGCTGGACAGATGCGCGTTTGCCGTTGCTGCTGCCAAATGCGGATGCACTGGGCTGCTGTGCTGAAACGTGTAGGGAGCCTGAGAAATAGTTGATGTGAGGGGAGCCACATAAGCCTGCTGCCTTCGTGGGACTGCATTTCCACTTCTCTCCTGCGAGGCCAGCACTGTTGTTTGCTGGTTCTGCAAAGAAGTAAATGAAGTTAGTAGGTGTCCTCAGTAAAAAGCCCAGTGGAGAGGAGTAGAGTGAGGAAGCGTTCAACCAGAGCTTCCCGATCAACACCTGTATTCTAGTTGCAGGACTGACTGGTACTTCTGTCAGATCCTCCCTTTCATAAAGTCAAGACACCTGCAGCTCTGTGATACCCTCAAGTGAATTCAAGAAGGGTTAACTGTAGTTACAGAGTCAGATTACTCTCCCTCCTGATGGGCTACACCTGGGATTCCAGAGTGCACAGGCAGGTCCTGAACACAGCACTTACCTGACTGAGATTGAGAGGCTGCACACCATTCGTCACCACACGATGCGGTCGGTACCCCGTAGGTGTTATACAGCAACCTGATGATTGCCCACTCACAGAGGCCACTGGCTTGGTCTTACTGGTACTGCTCAGGATGCCTGAAAAATTTCAACAGATTAGCCTGTTCTCCCATCTCGCACCCTCTGTGCAGTGAAAACCAGCTTGGGTAACTCAAGAATACACAGGAGCTATTTCTATAACACAGCTGTTTCTTGGACTACAATTTAAAACCTGATTGAAGAAGAAATCATCAGGAATTTATTTGTAAATACAGCCTAACACATACATGAAAGGTAATGCACCAGTGAATCTGAAAGCACCAAAGTTTATGATCGCAGAACACCAGCTTTGAAACCTAAAGTTGCTGAAAACCTAATGCAAATTGTCCAAAACTGTCAGGGATAAGACAGCATCTGTGGCAAATGCCACAGCACCACCTGTGAGAACATAACCTACCTGAAGTCTGGGTGGCTACAATGCAGTCATTAAGCTGTGTTTTCAACGGTGGCACAATGATAGTCCGAGAGCTGGAGTTATCAGCTGCTCCCCTGCTAGGCAGCTCCAGGACACCACTGGTACTCCTGAGAGAGGAAAGTGGGTCTGCAGCATAGGGGCTGTTCAGAGAGGAGTCGGAATCAGGGGAGTCATTAACAGTAACGTAGCTGATGACATTAGACCTCTGCTTCATGCCCAAACTGCAGGAAAAACAACAACAGAAACACAGAAACATTTTAGCATTTCTCACAAGACATATGGAGATCTCCCTGTTGTGTCTCACACCCTCCTACTTTATGAATGAGATTCTAGTTAATAGTAAAACAAACACCACAGTGGACAGGATACAGAATGCTCTGTCTTATGCAGTGTTTCTTAGCATAGCCAGGGCTCTACATATCTCTATATATAGGGTTCTCCAAACTCCTGGGTGCCCGAGCTGAGCTCAAGATAAACCAATACAGGCTTCCTAAATGAACCTCCTACCTGGCAGGTTTGTATTTGCTGTCCTCCTCTTCATCAGTGTCGCTGCGAATGGTGATGACACTGACAGGAGGGCTTGGAGTGTCTGGGATAACAATGGGCTGGTGCTGCTCCTGCACTGGGACAAGGACATTGGAAGAAGAAGAGGCGGAGCGCAGAGGACTGCTTCCAACAAGTGAGTAAACTTGGGAGGGCACCGTCTCTAGAGTTGAGCTGGGCCTGGAGAAAACCAAGGCAGTATTCAGCTGGAGGTCAGCAGCATGGGACACACAACATCAGCAGCATTGAGTACAGCCAGACTTCAGAGCACACAGACAAAAAGAAATGTCTTGAAACACGCAAGGAGAACATCTGTGCAGACTCCTCCATGGAACTAAATTGCTACACATTCCAGACAAGATCCATGCAGACAGTGATGCTCTGAGCAGAACTGATTCATCTCCATTGTAAAAAAACTGCCATCCCGCTAGTCAGATTTCAGTTCTGTAACTTGCATTCCTATAGCACCAACAGGCCCTGAATGTGCAAAATCTCCCTACAACAATAAAACACTTTCAGGAGTGGTCAGTCACACTCCTGATTCAGCTTGCTTACTTGGATGAGCTTGGGGCTGGCTGCTTGTTCTTCTTTGCTGGAACATTGCTGCTTTGCTGCTGCCTCACAACATGAGCAACTCCAACATTCAGGGGCTGCGTTGTAGCTAAAGTCACATGGTTGGTCAGCAGTGACGGCTGTTGCATGAGCGCGCTGTACTGATTTCCATGGGAATGTGCGTTCCTGGGGCAGGAAGGAAAAAAAGAGACACCCAGACCCCGTGATTACACTGCAGGCACTGCAAGCTGCCCCTAACTGCATAAAGCTGCCTTGCAGTTCTGAAGGGGAAAGTTCTGTGCACTGCACACTGTGCTGCTCACATTTCTATGGGACACAGCACCCACCTCCAGTCGGCTAACTGCTGGCTGCCACCGATCGCCTCTGGAATCACAGCTGTCGGCTGAACGGAGTTGTGCAGAGCAAACCCTGGGAGCTGCTGCCAAGTGGAAGGAAGCAGTATCTGCTGGGTTCCCCCAGGCCAGGCCTGCTGCAAAACAGCAAACAGAGAAACAGATTCACTAGATTTCAGTTCCTACAGATGGGGGAGAAGAGAGACTTGTTCCAGGCAATAAATTGACTTGTGTAGATTGTTAACTTGCAGAGATAAAGATGCATCATTTCCTCAAACTGCCTCAGCCCAGCAAGAAAACAAGAACAAGAAAACAGAGAAAGAAGCCTCCCCGAGCACTTGGCTAACTTTTTGTGTCATAGATGTCACCCAGGGAAGAGGGTTGTGTTAATATTGTACTGCAGAAAGAGTGCCTGAAAAAGAGGAGATCAAGATTAGCCTGCATGCCAGGCACACTAGGGTGTTCTGGAATGTTTTTCATGTAACTTTATGCACACTGCCTTGCTGAAAAATTCCAGAATATGACACTGATTTAGTTATTTCTGCTTTTCTGGATTACAGGATTCAGTTCAAGATAGCTAAGACAGTGTTATTATTACAAAAATTCACTCAAGCTCAATTAAATCACTGAAGGAGAATATGTAATCAGTACATTAAGAAAGGTGCATCAAGAGGCCTATTTGGTTACCCAACAGATGTATAAAACTAGTTTCAGTTATTAAAGATTACTAACTTTTCTCTACAAAATGATGAAATGCTACATTTTCTGGAACAAAAAAAAAGTTCTGCAGTACAATATTTCTTTGATTTTGAACACATAAGACTGTCTTTCTTGCAGTTTAAATTGCAAAACCATTAACACCCACTGTCTTAAACAAAGTATTTCTGCAAGTAACATCTACTTATTACAAAAACTGGTTCCAAAACAAGAGGCCTTCAAAGCAGAGAACTGCTAAAACCTCTGCCAACATAAGCAGAATAATAATGAACAAATAAAAAAAGAGAAATATGTTAAAAGTCACACCATGCGTCTTTCCAAAAGCCAACACCTGCACAAGACAAAGCAGAGAGTTTAATACAGCAAGATCTAAATTCCCAATGAGAGGCAGAAACCGGGCCTTCCAAGCGACGAACTGTTTTGACAGAGGAAGGACAAAAATATGCAAAGCTTAGCAAATGGCTAATGCAAACTCAGGGGAAGCAGCAGGGGAGAAGTGCTGGAAGCACTAAAGGTGAGCAAATTCACGCCAAAGGCTCCCAGAGTCCAAACAGAAATAGTGAGTTCTCCATAGAACACAATGCTGTTATATAAACTCAGAATCCAGGCACATTGTTTAGAGATGGCTGGCTCTGATCTCCCACTGCTGCACAGGGGAGCTGAATGCCAGACCCGCTGCACATGCACAGGAGAACAGATTTAATTTGTCTGTTGAATCAAAAGCCCAAATACACTTTTCAAAACATCACTGATAATTCGTGTCCCAAGCTCTGCTACAGTCACCCTTGCCATTTTCAGAGCCTATCCTCCAGCCTTTCAGCAATCAAAATTCATGAGGAAGAAAGGAGATGCATCCCTGGGTCGTTTTAGCTTGGAGTTGTGACCCAGGTGAACCTATTCTCCTGTCCTCAGAAGCAGGGAGAGGTTAACTCGGTTCAGAAGAACTCAAATGAGTGGGTTTTAATCCCATCCTCATCCGGCATGGCTTGAGCAAACTCCGCTTCAGGAGACATTTCCATCTTGGAAGAAAATGACACTCACGCTACCACTTTAAAGTCACAGGAAACAAAATGGTTCACATAAGAAATGGAATGTGCTTTGAAAGACACGTGAGGATACAGTACTTAAGTGCATCGCAATGTTTTTATAAGCTTCACTGATCTGATTCTGGAGTTTTACAATGACTTCTTTGTGGCACTTGCAAAGCTGTTCTGAGGCAGATGCCAGATGAATACAGGAAAGGACAATTTTGAAAACATACACTTTAAAATATGTTGTTTATTTCCATCCCCCATCCTTTTAATTGTTCAAACGATAACTAGCTATTTTAGACACTACAGCTCACCTTTAATTTCAAGCAAGAAATACAGTAAGAACTGAAAGTATCTATGAAGAACAGTATCTTTATCTGGATGAAGCAAGCTACCTGTGATTGACAATAAATAAAAGCCAAAAAATACTGTCAATGTCAACAGAGGCTAAGAGAAATCCACTGCTAAAAACAATAAACTAAAAAAAAAAAATGCTATCATAGAGATTTAGCCTTTGCTTAATGACCTGAAATGTTCCTACACGCAAAGAAGATTTGTGTTTAAAACAAAAAATGTAGCTAACTTGCCAAGTAGTTCAAATTCTGGCCATCCAGGTACCTGTAGCAGAGTCAAGCTAGAGGCCGATTCCTTTGTATTCAATAATCAAAAGTCAAAGACAGGATAGTAAGCAAAGAACAAGAACAATTATAACTCTTCTATTGTCTAGCTTAGAAGAGATTTATAACAGCAGGCTAGTAAAAAATAATAGTCAATGGATCTGGATTCTTTACAGAGCCACACTAAACATCAGAGTCAGACAGTGCTTCAGCAATGTTGGGGAGGAAAACAACAAGACATTAAGATGTAGCAAGAACACAGCCACAAGATGGCACATGCTTCCATGCCTTCTGCAAGTCTAAGTTAAAACAAAAACTCAGTTAGTGAACACAATCAAGGAGGCAATTACCAGTACTGCAGCCGTCTGTTCTACTAGCGCTGGCCGGCCGGCTGCGCAGTTCAGAGTAAAGGGGACCGCATACTGCGGCGTGATGGTGGCTACTTGAGGATGAAGAGTTGCTACCATTAGTGGTGTACAGCTTCCCTGAAATGTAGATCAGGCAGTGAGTGAAACAAATGTACTGAGGCAGGTAAGTGGGTTCAGCAATAGGGCCAGAAAGGGTTTCACCACCCTGGCATTTTACGGTGCTTGAGCAGATTCCAGTATTGTAATGGATGCAATGAAACCGATACTCTGGCCATGTTCCTCTACGCAATCACATATTCTTGAGGGAAACCCAGGAAACAGGGGATTTGGGAACACTGTCTTTCCAATGGCACAGTTAAAAAAAAAAATGAAAACAAGCTAGTGTTCAAATATTACAGTACTTTGCTCAGAATGAGTTCCAGAGAGAAAGTTACACTGTCTCTTACATACGCTGCACAAAGCCGTAACACAACCTACACCTTTAGCAGGACACAGCATTCAGTACTGTACCTCAAAATCAGGTACAGTACTCTTGGAAAGAGATAAAACAAGGAATTTAACACAAGGCACCACAGGTCTTTTGCAACATTAAAAAGCATGGTTATATGTGATAAAATCACCAAGACATTTATTAATCCATCAAATGTCTAACTAAAAACTAGATTCTTAGTGTACAGTCTGCACAGATGAGATTATAACATGAATAATCTGTATTGCCACTTCTGTTTACTGAGATCACTTCTTAAAGAACTGATGTAATTTCTTTTTTTTTTTTTAATCTTAAAAGGAGGCAAAAATGTACACTGTCACCTCTAAGGCAATATAGACCTGCACACCTTCAGAGTGTTCTGAGAACCAATCTGCACTCACCCCCAGCACCACACTGCAAGTCAGATTCTCCCGGACGGTGGTAGGGACTGCAGTTAACACCATGGGGATTTTTGTTTGATTGATTTTTTTTTTTTTTTTTTTTTTTTTTTTTACCTGTGTAAGAACTCCAGACTGGATCTGCAGTGGCTGTGCTGCAGGTGCTTGGGGTACAATTGGGACAGCATTCTCCACCCTTACTGGGAACGCAGAATGCTTTGTAGTTGCCTGAAGTCCAGCTGTTAAGGGCAAGAACAAAATATAGTTAAGATGCTTTATTATTCTTCCTCTTTCCAGCCCCCACTCCCTCCCTACCCCAAAATCAAATTCCTACCAGGTAATCGGGAAGGATGGAAGACAAGGTCAGATAAAAAGAAAAGCTGTTCCCTTTGACAAAAGCTCTTAATAAAACACCAGCTGGAGTAAATATATCTGCAGTCCCCAAATGCTAAGGGACAATGATGGACAATCAGTTCTCCAACACTTGGCTGTGTTCGGGTCTGCAGTCTTGTTTCCAGATAGAAGCCATTCACACTCAGACATCCAACACTATGTTGCTTGAGGCTAAGCACAAACCTTAGACTATCAGTTCCCACTTCATATAAAACTGTCCATACTAACACAGTCCAGATAAATATATAAATAACAGAACTTTCTTGGACTAACACGGATATGCTCATGCTACCTTTATTAGGTGAAATCTGGGATTGTTTACTGCTTTTTAGGAAACTACACAATTACCGCTCTGCTTGTGAACTGAGACTCGAAGCGCAGATGTTCACTCTTCACATTCCAAATACAGCACACACTTTCTTGTTTTTAGATAGGTCTCACTCCTCTGTTTATTGCTTTCTGTGGAATGTTGTTGTGTTCAGTTTGCAGGGAAAAACTGGTTGAGCAACTGGATGAACACTGCAACCTAGGCGGGCAAGATATTGTCACCTGCTCAAGCATGACGTGAAAGACAACCAAATTGTCTACACACGTCTGACCTGATTTTGCACTCACACCTGATGCAAGACTACCACATGACACACAGAGGGTGGTCTGATGTAGTTCTCAACTTAGTCCAGATCTCAGCATCCCCCTTTTATCAGATTGAAACTACAGTTCCAAAAGTTTTTTTCTACTTACTTTGAAAAGCAGGGGGACAGACAATGAATGTTTGCTGGAATGGGTCAGTCTGTGCGCAGATCTGGGTGGTTCCAGGTTGCAAGGAAACACTCTGCTGTGCCACTCCTGCAACTGGTGCTGCAGATGATGGATACAGAGCAGACTGATAGTTTAGCAGCGAGACATCCGAGTTTGCCAGGGAAAGAGTAGCAGCAGCAGCAGAAGAATTGGAGGCCAACACACTGGCCTAGACAACAAAAATATACAGATTTAGACTTAGAGGTGACCCTCATACTTGTTACAAAACAAACAACAGAAACTATCAGGATTTAACTGTGAAGTAAGCACCAAAAAAAGGTTGAAGATAAAAAGCAAAAGACAACTTGACAGAAAACACGTAGACTGCACCAACTACATTAAATACATCTGTTAAACAAAAAGTTTAAAAGTCATCACAAGGTTTGTAGAGTTGAACAAAAAAACCTTTCATGTAGTGATAATACATGGCTGGTCAGGTTGTACCAACATGATTCTATCAGTATATAGAACATACTGTATATCAGTATATAGTATAGTATATACAACTAGCGTAGGGCCAAGTTTTGTTCAGCTGTGTAAGCCTCAATCTAAAATAACTAATTTTGCCCAAGTTATTTTGCTGAATGTGGCCTGAAGGGTTAAAATTAGACTGCTCCATATCTTAAATTGCTATAGCACAGCTAAAGGATGATATACCTACCTGATTATGTACTGTATTGAGCTGGTTGTTAAAGCTCATTGTCAGATTTGTGCTTGTATTAGGAGCAACATGTGTTGTGAACGGGCTCTTAATCTGATTCACTGTATCATACATATTAACTCTTCGTTTGCAGATTTCCATATTTTGAAAGCAGGATTTCACACTGAAACAGAATGACAGAAGGGGAATATCAGAACATTTAATACAATGTACCTCAACAGAGACATGTGAGGTTTCTAACTACATACATTCCCTTAGGGTTCCCCCAACAGCAACCCCAAAACAATATCCTATAACTAGCAATAAAAGTGTACATTTTTGTGAGGTAAGTTCTGGTTAAATACCCTACTGACTCTCACAAATTGGGAAAACATGAAACTGTTGTTTCCTTGTACATGCCTTTGAAATTTTCCTATTAGCTAGACACTGCAGAAAACAGCATGGGCAGAAAGCAGAAATGTGCTATTCTGTGCTTCCAATAAATCTTCCAGAAACAAAAAGTGAAACTTGAGGAAGCTTACTGATTGCTGTGTGGGAAATCTAGTAGATGTGTCATTGTAACAAAAGGATGGTTCAAAGTCTTCAGCGGAGTAATTCTCTTATCTGCATCAATTGTCAACATTTTCTTCAACAAATCAATATATTCCCTTCGGTCAGCCTTCTCTGCCAACATGTCTGTCCCTTCCAAGTCTGTAGACATATTCACCTTGAAAACAAAAAAAGCAACCATTAAGGCAAATATCAATCCATTACTACTTTACTACATTACTACTACAAATAACAACTGCATAACTTCACATCACAAAGAAATCTTTATTTTCTCCCTTAGCCAGTTTAAGTACTACAATAACATCTCACACAGCTTCTTCCTTGCCCATGTTTAATACAAGGAAGTGAAGCTTATACACGGAATTCACATGGGTCCCCTTTTTAGAGACTCCAGTATTTTTGTGTGTACACAAAATGATAGTTATTTGTATGTTAAGATTTTTCCACACACCTGCGCCATATCATCCAAACAATTGAAAATATATTTCCGAGCTTCTTTTGATTTTATTCCCGTCTCCAACTCATGCTCCTCTGGAGTCTACAAAGTAAAGCATTTGTTAATAAAACATCTTGTATTGGAACAAAGATAAAGGAAAAGGAAGAAGTGAATCATATTTTTTGTTGTTGTTGCTTTAAAACAAATAATTTACTAGCAGGACAGAACAAAACAGCCATAGGTTCTCATTTCCTAATCTGGAAAGATTATTCACTACACGCTCGGACGCTATCAAAGCTGAATTAACAACTGTATCAGTGGAGCACTTCGAGGATTCCTTGTGCAGTACCAAAAGAACTGGAGGGGCATTAGGGGCATCTGAGTAGTCTTTTTTTTTTTTAATTTTGGAAGAGGAACGGTTTTAAATATGTTTAGAAGTCTCCTTTTACAAAGGCAAAATTACCTTCATTTTGTAGGTCTGCTTTAGAGAGGGAAAAAAAAAAGGCAACACATCTGACTGACTCCTTCCTGTCTTCTGCCAGTATATAAATAGATTTCTGTTAAATTAACAACCACCACCATGAAATATTTTCTGTTTTACTCTTCCTGTTATCAGAAGATGACAACAAGATGACATACTTCACCATAGAGTAGGCCAAAATAAGCAACCACTATCTCTATCAATCCAACACTCCAACACCCACTCTTTGCTGGTGCTATCACTCACAACTGCTATTGTTAGAGAAGCACTAGGAGGTCTGCACAGTTTTGGAAGGGAAATACACAAGTCAGCTATATTTGAATAGCATTAGAGGCCAATCTTTAACTGGAATTTTTTTCAGAGTACATTAAACTTGGTGTGACTTTACATCAAGTCTGTAGTGAACGAAACAGTTAAGACTGAAAAAGACATACAAACCTTTAGCCTCCACAGGGGATATCCCAAATTTGGGTCTCTGTTAAAAAACCTGCTTGTTTTCGTTCCTGCACTGAGAAGATACTCTGCTGGAAGGCCTTGAGTTTGTGAAATATAACGAATCTAGGAAAGAAAAAGAAAAGTATAAAGGCTTCCAGAATATTGGGCTGGTAGTTAATGGAGTAGTTGTCAGCCAGGTTTGCTCACAACAAACAGGAAATTGTCTGTAAATATAGAGTATCCAGATAACTGAAACTGCAAAATGTAAGGGGGCTTTTCCAAGTATTTTTACGGACACTTACCCTCTTTCATCCTGTTATCTGCAGAAATTTCAGGCATTTAATCAATCTGCCTTATGTATATTTTTTTGTCTAAATATATGTGACTAGACTGAAGCTTCTGAGATATGGGTAAAGCACTGGGTGAAACCAGTGGTGTATCATACCAGCAACTCAAAGAGCATACAGTTCAGGAGAAAATACTGCACAAGTTACCACATATGTGTGCATACTTAAAGGCAAAAGTATCTCAGAACACTATTGCGATTGACTACATACACTCTGGGAATATGGTTTGAGAAAAATGTTATGGCAGACTCTCACTGACTAAGAAAGTAAGACCAAATCTCTACCACAACCTGACCCTTACATCCTCAAAATCATTAATTTACTTTATTTTACAAGTATCAGCAACCACAACAAAAAGATTATTGAAAATGCACTCAAGCAGCAGAAATAGTATCAATAAGACACTGGTAAAGAGCCAACAGATCAAAAAAAAGAAAAAGGAAAAAAAAAGTAAAGCAGAAGTAAAAATGGGTCCTTAAAGGGAAAGAAAATTGCAAGCAAAAAAATTGAAAATAAGCTTTCTCAGATATTCCAAATGTTGCCTGTATTTCTAATGCTATTTCTTCTTAAGATGTACAGTGAGAAAGGTGACATTGTTTTTGTTATGACCACCCCTCTTCAAAAGTTTATTTAGGAGTTTAAAAAAATAAAAGGTAACAATCCTCTTACAAAAATGAGGATTGGAAACAGGGTGAAGCTAAGTAGGTTGGGTCCAAATTACCATACATAGTTCCTTTAATGTATCTCATTTCTTCCTCTTGCGTTGTTCTCAAGCAGTTGAACACCACAGGGCACTAAGCTGTTTGATACAGCTTGTGATCCATTTACGTATGTTGGTTCTGTTTTCATTTATGCCACCAAGCCATAAGTGTTTTAGGTTAGTATTTTTCATAGTAATACATCAGTTCAATTAGGAGCTCTGTGGCTTTTCTGGGACATAACTCAGAATCCTAACTCCTAATTCAGACATAATCCCATCCTGACACATGAACTGCATTGCTGGGGAGATGTCTTCAGAAGTTCTGCCTAGCTTTCATTTGCTGCTGCAGAATCTCAGAAAATAAGCAAGTCACCCTTGTTTTTCAGGGGCAATTCAGATATTGAAATCAGTCACATGAAGTCATACCTCCTGCGATCTCAAAGGACTGCAAAATTCTGTATATTAAGCAATGGAAAAAAAAGCCTCCTCCCCACCCACCTACATGCCCAGATAAAGTTCTCAGAATTACACAAAACTCATTGTGCAAGGAAACCACCAGGCTGAGCATCAGTTTGTTTCTAACTCATTTTGCTCATTGAGGTACCAATGTGTTTTTCATTTGGAAATTTACACTGCTCGGAAGACTACAACTGAAGTTTTTAAAAAATAATTTGAGAAAGGTCGCTTTATCACAGAAGAAAAAGTATAACAAGCATTATTACAAGGCATCACCATAAAAACCACAATGGAAAAGTTACTCTCAAAAAGATTTTTGTCCTTTTATAGGCAATTGACTGGTCCAGGTAATAAAGCTAAGTATGCATGGTAAAAAGTAATTAAGCATGACTTTTCAGAAGCTTGTTCCTGTATTTCAGAGACAGCTTGGGCCCCACACTTTGCATAAAAATGAGGGCAATGGCAGCTATTAACAACACAGGAATGATAGGCCTGCTTTGTCTCTATCTGGAAAAACTGCCCTTGTGGTGAAATTACAGAGGGCATTTCAAGCCAGGACACACACCTCACTTCTGTTTTGACAGGAAGGTATTTCAACAGATTTTTTGGGTTTGGGAGGCAGGAAAATTGCTTATATATTATATGAATACATTAAAATCAAGTAAAAATCATGAAGAATTCTGTGCTCTGCTGCACAATGACAAAAAAAAACAAGCAACAGGAAAATTACAGACTGAAAACGAGTTTAAGTTAAAAGACAACAGAGATCAATATCTGATAAAATCTGAAGCAGGACAGTTTGCTTCAGAGGGTCTGGACACAGATCCCCAGGGCTCCTCCAGAACATCCCTGCACCCACCACGCACCTGATCGTACTCGGACGCTCCTGGGTACAGAGGCCAGCCTAGAAAGAGCTCAGCTATCACGCAGCCTAGTGACCACATGTCGATAGCTTCACAGAAAGGTAAACCCAGGATGATTTCAGGAGCTCTGTTAAAATAAAATATATAAATAAATAAAGTGAAATCCTTTGATCAGAAATCATGTAGCTACTCTAGATAATGGTCTTCTTTCTTTCTTCCAAGCACAAGTAAATTTGTGTGAAACTAAGTGACTTTAAAGCAAAAGACATTTCCTCGGGTGTCCTAACAGATCCCTACCATTTTTTCCACTTAACAGCATGGGCTGTTTTTGCTTTACTGCTGTGGTGGCCTCCAACACCCAAGTGGGAACGAGTCCAAGCTGGCCTTTATGTAACTGTGATATAAGATTACTAGCTGGTTTAATTACACAGGACAGAGTATTTATGGCTCTAGGCTCCCCTGAAACAGCATACAACCTCCCTTAACAGAATTTGGAAGAAAAGCTCTGCCAGGAATGCTCAGACCTCTCTCTGAAGAAAACCTCATTAGCCCAGGTACCAGCTATAAAAGGCTGCTTGCTTTCATGTGGAAAAGAACTGCATCTGCAAAGCCAGAAAAAAAAGCCAGCTGCTCAGTTTCCATAAACTGTTTTTTACACAAGGTTTGTTTGGAGAGTTTTGTGCTTAAAACAGATGAAGAGAGCAGAACTGCAGATTGTGACTGTTTTGCAAGGTTGTGTTACAGGTTTCTGGGTGCTCAACCACATCTAATGCAAAACCGACCTGCCTGGCCTGGCCCTCGGCAGAGCCTGACAGGAAAAGAAAAACCCTCAACCTTCAACATGGATTTACTTCTGCAAAGGTCTGAAATCGTAGGGGAATTTCTGTCTGGTATTGACTCATAATACAAAAAGGATGTATTAGTGCAACTCTTCACCTCACACACCACAGCCCCAACATGAACTGATGCAGTTTGGTTGGGTAATTTCTACCCGTATATTTGCATACGACACAAAACTCAAGCACAGCAAGCTGATATGGGAGTTTACTCTGGAAAGTACAGGAAATATTAAAACTTCGGTTTTCTTCATGTTTATGTAATACCTATGCAAAAGATGGCAGAATGTCCTAACACTGGGCTATATTACTTCTGGGCATGACTTGGGTAGCACGTCCCAAGGCCTGCATGCCATTTGTCATGCCATAGTGTATGCACCTCCATTGTTAAAAAAGGGTTTGAAGCCAGTTCTCATTTTTCTGCAGAATACTAAAAACAGGACTTGCGTAATATACAGGTATCAGTAGACCACATGCACTTTCATCTACTATTCAACCTGAACATACTTCCTAAGTGCTTGGACATAGCAAGAAACGACTCCAGTCAATCCCCCTTTGTGCTGGTAACACAGATAGAGCTTTTGTTTCAGGTGACAGCACAACTAGCCAGTCCCCAGAACAAACATATTTGTACCAGTTGTCCATGGTCTGCAAACGTGCAAGATTTCTCCCATGACCACGCAAAAATGCATCATCAACGAACTACATTGATCCTCTTGCTTATCTTATATATTGTGGAGTTTCCAAATCGGATAGTGCCCAAACCTGTGATATAATCAATGCCACATGCATAGATTTTCTCCTTTTGGACTGTCAGATGTAAGTTTAAATGCAAGTGGTTTGTGGAATGAGCAGAACATACCAATCCTTCACAACTGCCTGGAAAAAATCCCACTGATTCTAATGGAAAGAGGTTAGTGTCAACAGAAGCTGGAGGTGATAGCTCATTATTCTTTAACTACATACTCAGACACGTGTACTCTGAAACCTCAATATCAAAATGATAGTAATTTGAATTCTGTGCATTGTATTCCCTAGAGCTTAAACTAAATAAATGAACTTCTGGGAAGCCACCTGACTTCATTGGGATTCCAAGACAGGGCTGGTAAATTGGAACCTCTCTCATCTCCTGTTTTACCCTGCTATGATTAGCAGCCTTAGGAGGTGGTAGTTGAAAGGGGACAAGACACTGAGGTTACTTTCATACCTGAGCTGCCAAAGATTAAAGTGATCTTCACTATCTCACGCTCTTTGAAATAGAAATCAACAACATTCTTCCTTTGCATACGAGCCTGCCAAATTCTGATTTCCAAGGTTAGCAAGCATGCAGCAGAAAAATCTGAAATTTACTTTCAACCTTTAAAACATACTACATTTATGTATGGATCGAACCCTCCTCCCTTTGAAGGACGATTGCAATATGAAGCTTGCACAATGGCAGCTAGCAACGCAGTGAATATTTTGCGATCCCTGCTCGAAGCTGGATTAGGAAGTAGAGAAAGTTAAGATTTGGCAGCAGGCATAGCTGCTTCCCAGGCCAACATAAGCGCGACAGAAATAGAGCACGTAGCTGAAAGCAGAAATAAGGAAGAGACCCCACTGCACACTGCGAGCAGCAAGAGCCACCTCCTCGTGGCCCGAATTGTTCAGTCCTGGAGCTCAGTACCCTCAGTCACTGGCACCTCTAGGCTGAGCCACAGGAAACAGCAGGAGACGGGGATTTGAGCAAGGTTCTTGGGATGGACACGCTTACACGTAGCACAGGGCATGAACAAAGCTCACAGTCTGGGGAATTTCACTTCTGCAACATGTTCACTTCCTTTTATTTTCTGTCCTCCCCAGGGAAAGCTAAAGCATCCATACCCTTCCACACTTGGGTAGTGGGAATGTATTCTACATTTAAAGTCAAGAATTGCTGCTAGTAGATTGCAGTGCTGCCACACAAACTAGTTACCCCATAGAAGGGCGACTGCCAAAGTTATTCTACCGTTAGCCTTTAGTCTAGCCAAGAACGTTCTAGTGATCTATAGCACTGAGCATAACTAGTAAAGGACTGTGAATTCCTCCAGGTTACGAACATCAGAAAATACATCGTACAGCATTTGAGTTTGGCTGTTTTAAGACTTCACTACATGGGACACAACTGGAGACAGAGGTTACGCAAGTGTCACTAACAGGGTTTTCAAACCAAAAAGAAGTCAGAACAGAACAAAGGAAGTTTATTTTTAATAGCTGACCATGAACCAAATTCAAGATTGGTCTATACTGTTTTATTAAACACAGTGTTGAAACAATTTCAACATTAGATCACATCTGAAAACTTACTTAGTGTGAATATGCTTAAAACAATCCAGGACTCCCACAATTCGTTGGTTTCTCCACTGAATATGAATTTTAGTAATCACCACCATTAAAACTAATTACATAACACTTTAAATAGTGTATTTCCACATCACAGCATTCTTGAACTTCAGCAGAGCAGGCAGTCTTAAACACCATCTAATCTTAGGATATTTGTCTTTCTAGCAGCGTTGGTCACCCCTTGCCAGGGAGGTGGAAGTGGCTTTGAGCTCAGCTCAGTGTGCACAGCGAAGGAGGCAGCTTCCTTCCAGCAGCCTTGTAAGATACTTATCATCCCTTGCAACCTTCACATCAGCCAAATCTGTTTTTTCCTGTGTTACCACTATGCCTCCCCAAACTGCTTTGCCCACACATCTGCTGCACATCCCAGAGATCATTTGCTTCATCACAGGTCATCTCTTTCAATATAAAAATAACAACAGCATTGCTAATGCATTTAGACAACAAACATTTGAACAGAGCCATGATGCATAAAAGACAATTGTAATTAAAAAAAAAAAAAAAAAGTTTAGACTGGAAGTGATCAGTCCTCACCAGCTGAGAGAGGATCATTAGGAAAGCACTAAGAACAGGGTATAACACATTAAAGAAGCCACACAGTAAGCTGGTACTAAGTGTTAGAGGGAGCAGAAAAAAAAAAAAAAAAAGATCAAGGATATAAGGAGCAGGAAGAACAGAACAAGCCTACAACAAGCCAGGCCTTTAAAAGAAGGCTAGGAGGAGTGGAGAGACATCAAACAGGACATGGTCGCAGGGTGGGGTGGAGCATCTTGAGCCCTCTCCCTCATCCCAGCTGGAAGGGCTAGATACTGGCCAAGTTTTGTGTCGAGTGAACTCACATTCCAACGAAAGCAACCCCCAAAATACAGCACAAGCTTAAGTCCCTCTGCTATACACTATTAACAGAACCATGTTGCAGGAATAATTGAAAGAAAAAGCACAACTTGCTTTCCCTATATAGCCTCTGATATTAACGGTAGCTTGCCCATAATAAGGAATTTTTTTTTTTTTTTTTTTTTTTTTAATTCTGGGAAGACTGGAGTAGGGCTGAAGCCACTTCTACCTTTTGCTAAAAGCAGCACAGATCCAACTCATAACTACTGGTCTCACAAAAACATGACTTATCAAGTATTGATACAGGAAGCTCAGTGTTTGTCAAGGAGTCTCAGACTCAATTGCTCTTTACTAGATGCAGTAAGAATAAAAAAGGACAAAAGGAAATTGGCCTCCCTTTAACTTATATTCTTTCTAAATGACTCTGGCTAAAGGTGTAGTTTCAGACTTTCACAAACAAGACCTACAGTGAGAGGAAGGTATTGAGCTGGGTATGACACAGCTGCAAAGCAGCAATTCTGTTTATTTACATATAAGTTTCAAAAGAAAGCTCTCTGTGGAGAAGAACCATGTGGGACACAAGGTAGCCTGATCACTTCTTCCCCTCCACTCTCCTACCTGGAATTAGATTTTAAGGCAAAAGAGTAATATTTGTCAGTGCGATCCCCAGCATCCCACTAGGATCAGCTCAACTCTGACAGTGCATCACATAAAAGACAGTACCTACCTGTAATAGCGGGACTGCAAATAAGTGGAGCACACCGCTTTCGACACGTGGCTGGCCGAACCAAAATCTATCACCTTCACTCTATAGGGCTGGCGGGCAGGATCCACCAACATGATGTTTTCTGGTTTCAAGTCAGCATGTATTAGACCTAAACTCTTTAGCTTCATCAAGGCAGTAGTCACTTGCTGCAGAATTGGCCGAATGTACTTCAGAGGCAATGGGCTGAATTTATTTTGCTTTAAGAAATCATATAAGTTCTGTTCTAGCATCTCAAAGACAAGGCATGTATGATTCTTGTGTTGAAAGCATTCATAGGAACGAACAAAGTTATATTCATCAGCATTCTCACTGCTCAAGCGAGAGAGGATGCTCACTTCTATCTGGCCCTGTCTAGCATAGGAAGGATGGTTTTTCAAGATTTTGATGGCTACAATCTCCTTTGTGCTACGTTTCCAGCATTTTGCCACCTGCCCAAACGTCCCTCGGCCCAGAAATTCCAAGACTTCATAGCTGTTTGTCATAGAACACAGGATCTCGTGCTGGACCAGCTGATAATCCCCTTCACCACTGGAACTGCTGCTCTTAGTGGTTACCGTGGTGGTCGTGGCCGCAGCACCCACCGCAGGTCTGTTTTGCAGCATGAGAGGTGGATGTTCCTCAATTATCTGCACACTACCGTTGCTGTCAACCTCTTCACTTTTCCTTTTTAATCCACATTTTTGGTACGGTTCCAGTAAAGAAACGTTGCTTCTATGGGCTAGGGTTTGGCTGTTCTGGAAGGACACCGTCGCACTGCTGCCGGTGCTGTCTGCTGCTGTGACCACAATGTGCTCAACTGAAGAAGCGGGGAGAAGGAGGTTCTGCTCGTAAGCGGGTAAGCTGAAATTGGCTACCTGATGAGAGGAGCTCGCCTGCGCTTGAGCGGACGGGAGGTTTTTGCTGTGGGTATAATACTTGTCACTGCTGCTCTGTCCTGACACATCCCAGGCAGAGGGCTCCACTTTCAGTTTCTTGGCACTGCAGAAGGCACTCGAGGATACTGACGGAGGGGAGAACACCTGCAGCTGTGAGGCCATACCTGCAGTGGAGAACAGAGCTCGTCAGCATCCGCGGCGGCAGCGCAGAGGAATTCTGTCTGCACGAGGCCCAGAGCGGCCGGTGCTTCCTAGGCCCCCAGCCCGCACCCGGCACCAGCGTTAATCCCCGCGGCAGCCGCGGAGCACGGCCGCACTGCCCGTGGGCGCCCACAGCACGAGCGCCGGCCGCTCCGGGCCCCGACGGGCCGAGACTGCCGGGCAGGGCCCACGGGCGGGCCCGG
>VWPW01024975.1:97669-124432 GCA_013389825.1 Crypturellus undulatus
CCGGCGGCGGCCCCGGGGGGCGGGGAGTGTCGGCGGCGGGGCTGGTTGCGCGGCGCGGCGGGGCGGTCGGTGTCCTGGCGCCGCGGTCATGCCGTACCTGGGCGGCGAGGAGGCGCTGCGCGACCTGCGCCGCTCTCTGGCAAACCCGCACGTGCAGGCGGACCGGCTGCGCTACCGCGGCGTCGTGTCGCGCGTCATCCGGTACGGTGCGGGGCGCGTCGTGACACGGCGGGCCCTGCCCTGTCGTGACGCGACTGCCCCTTGCCGTGTCGCGCGCTGGCGCGGCTGCCCGTGCCGTGACCCGAGGGCCCCGTGGCGAGGCGTGCTCCGTCTCCCCCGCAGGCTCATGACGCAGGGCACGGATGTGTCGGGGCTCTTCACGGAGATGGTGAAGGCGAGCGCGGCCGCCGACGTGGTGCAGAAGAAGCTCGTGTACCTCTACATGTGCAGCTACGCGCCGCGGCAGCCCCACCTCGCCCTGCTTGCCATCAACACGCTCTGCAAGGACTGCGCAGACCCCAACCCCATGGTGCGCGGGCTCGCCCTGCGCAGCATGTGCAGCCTCAGGTGAGCCCGGCGGCCAGCACGGCCTGCAGGGACGGGTTGGCTCCTCGGAATGCCGGAGGCCTTTGCGGTGATGCCCATGTGCCTCTTTGCAGGATGCCTGGTATACAAGAGTACATCCAACAGCCTATCCTAAATGGCTTGCGAGACAAAGCCTCCTACGTAAGGAGAGTAGCAGTTCTGGGCTGTGCGAAGATGCAGAAACTCCAAGGGGACTCTGAAGTGGGTAAGTTGGCTTTGCACGAAAGTGCTCAGACTTGTATTTTGTCACAGAGTCCTGAGTTCACTGAGCTGTCTCTTGGTTGTTGTAGGGGTGAAACAGGGAGAGACAGAAGTGAGCTGCTGATGTATGTCAAATCATTAGTGAGACATTAGGCACTGCGAGTTTCTACATTTCACATGAGCTTCTATGCTGTCACCTCTAATATCTGGCCCTCTCTTCTAGTGTCTGATTAGCTGGTCACTATTCTAGCATGTATAGATTTTTAGTGAAAAGTTCCATGAAAGGAAGATATTATAAAACTGGAAGGTCTTTTGACCAGCTCTCCTTATTCAAGCCTTATCTTCCTGTTGTAGTATGTGCTCATGGATAATGATTAAATTGCAATATATCAACAGAATTTGGTATAGGAGCCTCTGTTTCTTTGCAGATGGTGCATTGGTGAATGAGTTATATAGTTTGCTTCGTGACCAGGATCCTATTGTAGTAGTGAATTGTCTGAGGGCTTTAGAAGAGATTTTGAAGAAGGAGGGAGGAGTTGTCATCAACAAACCCATTGCCCATCATCTCCTCAACAGGTTTGTTGCACATTAGTTTGGTGCTGGAAGCCTAATTCTAATCCCTGTGTTTCATGTGCTAGCAGAGCAGCTCTTTTTGCACTGCTCAGTGGTTGAACCTTTTAGAGGTTGAAGAGTCAGGAATACAAGATGGAAATGCACTTCCTAAGAGAAATGAGACTACTTTTATGCTAAGGTCTTAAGAGAAATCTCAGATATCCTGCTTTTCTGGGGAGACTGGCTCAGGTGCTGGTGTATTTGGAATTATGAGTTATATTAATGTGGTTATCTATTTTTTTCCCCAAACAGTGCAAGTGATATATTTATGGGATAGCTATGTTCTAGTATGTCTTTTTCAATCAACTGTAAGATTTATAACCTATCCATTGCTTGTAGCATATTCTATAGAAGAATCAATTTCTTCATGATATGGCAAAAAAGCGACATTACTTTTCTTGCTCTGCTCAGGGATCTTGTCAAGGTTTCTCTCTGGCTTAGAGTACAGTGGCAGGTACATGTGACTGATATGCCAGTATGTGTAAATTGATCAATTCTCTTGAGATAAAGTTGTAACATCTACTTCTAAAACATAGCATTGGGTTGCAACTGAGATGATAACAAACTCAGACTACTCTGCACAGCATAGATCTTTGAGCACTACTTGACTCCTGAAAACTGTTTGTGTTTTTTTTCTTGGCAGGATGGCTGACCTAGATCAATGGGGACAGAGTGAGGTACTTGCCTTCCTTCTGCGCTACAGGCCCCGCAGTGATGAGGAACTTTTTGACATACTTAATTTGCTAGATGGATATCTCAAAAGCAGCAGCATAAGTGTTGTGATGGCAGCCACCAAGCTTTTCCTAGTGCTGGCCAAGGAGTACCCACATGTGCAGGCAGATGTTCTGGTGAGAGTGAAAGGACCACTGCTGTCTGCCTGCACTTCTGAGAGCAGGGAGCTCTGCTTCACCGCTCTGTGCCATGTGCGCCAGATCCTTGGTAGCCTTCCTGGCCACTTCAGCAGCCATTACAAAAAGTTCTTCTGCTCATATTCAGAGCCTCACTACATCAAATGCCAGAAGATGGAAATATTGTGTGAGCTGGTGAATGATGAAAATGTGCAACAAGTGCTGGAGGAGCTGAAGGACTATTGCACTGATGTATCAGTAGAGCTTGCCCAAAGGGCCATCTTTGCCATAGGTAAGAGCTCTGTCTTCTTTCAGAAGCAGCTGCAACCTTCAGTCTTTAAGGTGTGCCTTCTTGTGTTAAAGTAAATGGTTGTAAATGGTATAATGGTATACATAAATGGTACATGGCTGCAGAAAACGCACCATGTCCCTGCTGTGGGTAGCTAGGTCATTTGACTGCCTTTTTAGGGTAGAATGACCGTTTCTTTAAAATGAGCTTGCAGTGAATAGTTAGGTTGATGGTTTTTATTCTACTGTGATCAAAGGTTGCCTGTTATGTCCTTTGGTATTCCTGCAGGCAATATTGCGAGGACATATACAGAACAGTGTGTGGGGATTTTGACAGAGCTTTTAGGGCTTCAACAGGAGCATATAACTTCAGGTAATCATCTGCAGTTTGTTGGCTTGGTTTGGGTTTTCAGGAAATTGCCTTGTTGGGGATTGTGGTCCCAGAAATTGAGGTTCTAAAAGGCACTGGGCTTTCAGAGTTCTTGGGAGATGCTGAATGCTGTGTTTCTTTGTAGCGGTAGTGCAGACTTTTCGGGACCTGGTTTGGCTGTGTCCCCAGTGCACAGATGCAGTGTGTCGGGCGCTGCCAAGCTGTGAGGAGACCATCCAGGACAGTGAGGTAAGGTGGCTTTGTGCCCTTAAGGTAACAGCTTTGAGGATGAGTGGAATCTGATTCGCTTTCCTTGACTCATGATTGACCTAAGGAAGAAATCCTCAGAAGACTTGTACTCTTGTGTCAGTTTATTTCATGTTAACCCTTTCTGATAAGCAGAGACAATTTACTATTTGATTTTCTTTGTTCCTTCAGGGCAAACAAGCATTGATTTGGCTCTTGGGGGCACATGGTGAGAAAGTACAAAATGCCCCCTATGTTTTAGAGGACTTTGTGGAGAATGTGAAATCAGAGATGTCTCCAGCAGTGAAGATGGAGCTTCTGACAGCGTTAGTGCAACTTTTCCTGACTCGTCCTGCTGAATGTCAGGACATGTTAGGGCGATTACTTTACTATTGTATAGGTGAGTTAACTTTGCCAAGTGATTTGTTTCTCTGCAGTGATAGTACTGACTTCTGGGGACCTGGTTTGTCTGTGTACCCTGTGCATTGATGCTGTGTGTTGGGCACTGCCTGTGTCTCTTAGACATCCAGGGCAGCAAAATATGGTTCTATGCCTTAGGCAGCACTTGGTCCCAAGCTGCCTAGTTGGTGAGTGTAACAGTATTAAATTCTACCACTGGGAATCTATCTATTTTTAATAATTAAAGTTTATTACTTAAGAGGAATCTGAATGATGGAATTCTGCAAAAATGTATCCCTTTGATTTCCAGAGGAAGAGGTAGATATGGCAGTACGTGACCGTGGATTGTTCTACTATCGCCTCTTGCAATCTGGTGTGGAGGAAGTGAAAAGGATCCTCTGCAGCCCCAAGTCTGACCCTTCTCTGGGGCTCCTGGAAGATCCAGCTGAACGACCCGTGAATACGTGGGCTTCAGAGTTTAATACCCTCGCATGTGTTTATGGCAGAGCATCCTGGGCACTTGTCGCTGCTCAGCAACCAGTGGAATCCTCCTATGCTTGTTCTCCTTTTACTGACCCCAAGAACAGGACAGGTAAGCAGCCTGGTTCTCATCTTGGAGAAAGGTCACAGTGGTTTGAGAATGTTGCTTTAGTGTTCTTTCTTGTGCAGTGCCTGGCTGATCACCATCTCTTTAGGGAGATGCTGCTGAAGGAGTCGTGATCCTAGACTTATTCATTTGATGATCCTATTAGATGTTCTTTGTGAAACTGGGAGCAGCATCAGATTATGCTGTATCTCACATTTCTGATTTCATTTCAGAGCCACTAATTTCTGATGGGCATAAAGAAGTCCTCCAGGTTCATCCTGATGCAAGCACCCTGGCCTTAGTTCCTGACCCGTATCTGACTGCAGAACAGTTTGAGAAGACCTGGCTGAATCTGGGCATTAGCTGCCAGCACTCTCTGCCCTGGAATGGAACAGCTCCCTCGGATACCATACAGACTGCTCTTCATGTTGTCCACATCCAGACTATTGCTATGAGCAAAGCTGGTGTCCAGCCATGGAAAGCTTATCTCAGTGCTCAGGATGACACTGGTTGCCTCTTCCTAACAGAACTATTGCTTGAGACAGAGGATTCAGAGATGCAGGTTTCAGTGAAGCAGAGTGAGGCAAAGCCTGAGGCACTGAAAACCTTTATTTCTCTTTTAGGGACTGTAATGGGGACAGTTGCTGGGCTGAAATCCTGATTGACCACTGCTCCCAGTAGAATGCTTTACTCAGGTCACAGGAAACTGGGTGTTTTTTTTTTTTTTCTTCCCCATGACTTCATTTGCCAAAAACTGTTGCTAGTTTTGTACTTACAAAAAGTAAGAGCCCTTCTAGCTAGCGGGGTCATTTATACCTAGGAACCACATGCATGAGGTGAGCTGGTAGATACTGCATTACTCTAAGTGGTCAGTGATTAAATGATATTCCTCTGGGCTGGTGAAGGGACAAGACAATGCATTTGTTATCCTACTACTTCTAGCATGACATAAAAGTGGCAGCACCTCCAGTGCTTGTCACAAGGCACTAGTGTGAACAGTGAAGCGGGCTGATGGTTTACCCATGTCTGGAGAAGGGACTCACTTCATTTGTCCCAGAATCCTTTCTTACTTTCTTTCATTTATTTTCTGTTTGGCGAGCTTCTGGGGTGTTCTTTGTGAACAAAATATTATAGCTTGACTACTTTAATTAGCTACTGTGATTGTGCCAAAAATGATATTACTTAGATTCATGTTTCCTTTATTTAAATAAAAGAATAATTGCGAAATACTATCTGGGAGGAGGGGAACGGACATTTTTCACTTAAGGGTTCCTTAATCTATTCAGGAGCCTGGGTTCCTCATGTAGGAAAGAATTGAAAAATACTCTTGTGAACCTCAGGACTTGTATTTCGAGGACAGCATTTCTTCTGCATTGAAAGTTACAGAGATTTGGACTTCACGGTGTTGTGAAAACTTCCTTGCTACAGCCACAAGAACCCTCTCTGATGGTTAAACCTTTGCTTTTGTCACTCCAGCAGCTTTTGGTCAGGGCAGGAAACATGGCTCCTAATCCCCCTCTGCAGATACAAACCCATTATAGATACAAAGTACAAATACAGATACAAAGTCCATGTTTATGGAAGGACAAAACCCTAAAGAATGCTCCCTGGCTTAAGATCCACGTGTACTAGCTTCTGTGGACTTTACAATACAGTGTAAGGAAATGGCTTCGTTAACCCTGTTCTGTAAAATTTATTTTTTTTTTTTGCATGACTCTATATTGCATCTTTAAACTACTGTATGCTTTCCAGACTCTTCACTGGAATACTACAGTTGCATCGAATTTTAGATTTTATTTCTGGTTTTCCTTACAAGTATGAATCCGTCTCAGCTGCTTTATGGAGGATTTTTTTCATTAACTCTTGATTCTGATGTCTGCTAGGATGGAATTTTTATCTCATCTCTGTTGTGGATCCTGGAAGTTGCTGACAGAGGAGTCCAGCTCCTTCCTTTTTTTTGCACAGGGTTTCTCTCTGCTCACCCTGAAGCATACTTTAGAAAGGCAGTTGTGTGTAGCAATTTATTTCAGTTTCATATGTTAAATTGCAATGATAAGCATGCTAACTGCAAATGAATTCAAGTGTATTTCACTGTGACAGGGTTTCTGTGAACAGTTTCTAGTGCTGTTAAGCCTATGCTGGATTCTTGTGCTGGTGGAGAGGTATACCAGAACATTTGTATTATGCAGAAAAAAAAATACTTGTTAGCTTGTGAGCAATTCTACATTTACTCAATTGTAGCTAGACTGATTCTAAACCTTGTCTAGGATGTGACTTATTTTTTAGCCTTCTATCCAGGGATCTGTTTCTAGGTGAATGATCATGCCAGCAGTCTTTAACTTCTTCTAACCCTATATTTCAGTTGAGCTGTGCAGTTTGTTATGAAACTAAACCACACCCGTCGCTTGATGATGACAGTAAGAGAGTGTATCTGAAATTGTCCTCTTCTGGGGAGGAGTCTTGCTGGTCTGCCTTTCCCAGAAGGAAGGAGCTCTGGTGTGAAAAGGAAACTGAAGTTCTGAGGTGCGACTCACCTGGAAAGAAAAGCAGCTGCAGGTGTATTTTTGACTCCTTTGAATATCAGCTAGTTTGAGAGATCTACTTCAATGAGCACTTTTGAGAAACAGACAGAATACATTGTAAGAGCCTTATTCTCTGATCTCTTAAATGAAGAGGAAAGTGCTTACCGATGTTTGGAGAAAGATTCAGGAGGTAAGGACTGCAGTTTGGTAGAAAATGAGAGAAAAGTTTTTGTGTTTGTTGAAGGTTATAGAGAGGAGTTCTGAAAATTTAAAGGAAGGAGGATTGCAGCTTGAGGTCGCGTTTCTTAAAATGCAGGTTGTGATGGCTTATGAGTTACCCTTGTTTCTGGGGTAAAGAGAAGGGCTTAGTTGTTTGAATCCTGGAAAGAACACAGCTGTAGTCTGCTTTGGTGGGAGGGGGCTTGAGGAAGCAGGGAGGCTGCGGAGGGAGGATTGTATATTGTATTCTCCACATCTTGTGATTGCATGCGTTGTTACCCAGCAAGACTAATAGGGAAGGTGCTCCGTGCTGCTGTACCTTGCATATGTGTACATGTACCGCTGTGTAAGGTGCTATATAGTTCTGTGTTTCTGACAGCTGGGGTGCTGGAAGGCTGCCTTCCAATGGTGGAAGAATGGTTTAGAGATATACAAACACAAACCTGTTATGGGTTTTGATTTCTCAAAAGGTTTATGGAAGCATGTATGTAATTTTCCCTAAAAAAGTCAGCTTTTTACTTGTTTCTGTAGTATGGATTAGATTTGCATACATCTGCTTTCACTGTCTTGACCACAGTGGAAACTACCTGTTTGCCTGTGAAAGCTCCACTTTGTGAAGTGCCTGCAGGCTCAAGTGAATCTTTCTGGAACTCTTGGTGTAGAGAGAGGCTTCTGCACAGGGCTGCTAGTGCTGCATGCAACTGGCATGTTGACCAGGCATACGAAGGAGTGGCTGGATCAGGAGGTGATATCTAAAGATAAAGTTGCCAGCTTCTTTTAGTTGCAAGCTTATGTTCTCTCTCTTCCTCTGCCTTTTAATATATCCCTTAATCCCTTATCCTGTTATCTCTGTTCATTGTTTTAGAATCTGAGCAGTGTGCAGATGAAACTCCAGGTAATTTTGACCCAGTTGTTATTGCCAGCCGTTTGCGAAGCATAGGGGACCAGTGCAACATAGATTTTGAAAATTCCTCACATGTTGTTGCTGAAGTACTCAAGGGAAAGGTAATGCACATCTCTTTCTCACTAGCCCTGGACCTGCTCTTTGTAGAGCAATCTTTGATCTCATTTTGTTGCAGAATAGCAAAAGCCTGGGGAAGAGCAGAACTTATGCTGTAGGAGTCAGAGATGTTTGAGGAAAGGGGATGTGATAGCCAGAAGCCTTCCTCCTTTTCTTCCTGTGTAAGGGGCAGTGTGTGAGCTACCAGAACAGAATCTAAACAATGCCCTGTAGGACCTACTTACACAAGCAGGCAATTCCTCATAACTTTTCTGTTTGTCCCTTCCAGAGGAGCTGCTTTTTATCATCTGAGAAGTCTTGGGACTTCCTGAGCTGAGTTGTCATTGAGGGAGATATTCTATAGTTTGGAGTTAGGGAGAGCTTGTGTGCCCAAGAGATATGAAGGAGGAGGGGAGGAGACCAGATGCTCTAGTCTGTGCAAGTGCAGTTTTGTTACAAGTGCTGCATATAGTTCTGAGTTAAGGTTCTTTGCAGCTCTACTTAGACTATCAGCTCTCCTTCTTGGTCCCTCAACTATGCTTGCCTGTTGCTGTAGTTTGTACAAGCCACAATAATATAGACAGCCGTACAGGAGAGCCCTGCCTGAAATGCCTAGGAACCTTCAGGGTGTCAGCTGCTTTATTCATGAGTAGGACAAGAAAACCTAGGTGTTTGTAGGATTTTGAGCTAAGACTTTCATACCATGTGGTCATTTAAAAAGAGAAAGCTCAGACTATCCTTTTGGCATTTACAGGTGGAGAAGTTTGGGGCTGCAGTGGATTCTCTTAGCAGGAGCTGGAGTAACCAGAATTCTGAGTTTTGTTATGAGAGAGCTTTTCTTGCCATTTCTGTGAAATTGGCAATGTGTGTTGCAAAGAAACTCCCAGCTATGCTCCATCGCATTCAACTCGTAGAACTGATTAATGGAAATTCCCAAGTCAGAAGCTACATTGAGTCCTCTGGAGGATGGGTGAGCATGCAAAATTTGCTGTGGTATTTGCCTTAGGATTTTTGGCTCTGTTTCTTTGCTTCTCTTGGCCTTCCAAATGCCATTCTGCCTTGCTTTGCTAGCCACTGATGCCCAACTGCACAGAGCATCCTATCCTCTCCCCCTGTATATCAGCTAACTCTGCTTATAGTTGCAGAAACACAACTTTGATAAATGCACTGATCTTAATGTCTTCATAAGTGTTAATTAAGCCAACATCAAATTTCTCATCTACTTCATGGTGTTAGGATTTAATTCCTTACTGCAGTATCAAGCTCAGCTCACTACGTTAGATGAGAATCAAAATAATTAAGTCATACAAAAACACTTTTCTGCATACATAACTTTACAGTTGTGCCACTGTAAACTTCTACTTAGTGTAAAAATTTTTACTTAGTGTACCACTTAGTGCATTTAATGAGGGGAAAGCTGATATAAGTCTGGGAAGGGGTTGTAGAGGGATGTAGAAAGCTTTTCTCTATATACTGTGTCTTCTTTCCTTGCATTCTTTCTCTAAAATAAATACATGCTTTTCTTTTTTTTTTTTTTTTTTTTTTTTTTTCCAGGAGAACTTGGACAATTGAAAGGGAGAGGGCTATGCTCTTTCCGAAAGATGAAGCTGGGTTTTCCACTTACTTAATTAGAACAATTGCTGAAGAATTTACCTGACGTATGCTAATGGGAATTACTTCTTTGTTTTGAAACTGTTGTGCTACTCAGAGAAATAAAATGTGCATAGTGGATTCACGTGCTCAACATCTGTCTTTCTTAAGAGTTCTTTAATAATATGTTACAGTTAATGTGGAAAATAGACAAAGTTACAAATGTGAAGGGGAACTGTGGATTTTGCATACTGTTTTAGGGACTCTTCTCACAAGATCACAAGATACTCTGAATTTGAAACCCTCTGTTCTGGCTACTTTGCAGTGCAGCCTCTTGTGACCCAGTGAGCTGAGTGTGTTCAGATATTCCCCTGACAGCAGCTACCAGATGCTTTCACCCTTCTTCGCTGTGCACAGGCAGTGCAATATTGCTGATGATGACTAGAAGTGGTACTAAAAAATATTAGAGCACGGTTTGTATTTTTGTTTGGTCACGCTTTCCAGGAGAATCTTCCACAATTTCATAATTTGGAAGCTTCTGCTTATATAAGCCTGTATTTTCTGTTGCTGAAGTAGCATCATATTTCTGTCCAGCTAATGCCTTTCAGACTTGCACAGCCAGCACTGAAGGACCCTCACTGTAGCTGTGGTCATGTGCACAGAACTCAGTATTCCTGCTTCTCTAGTCTAGTCCATTTTACCCTTTGAAAAGAGCACCATGCTCTTTGGTCTGTTTGTGTATCTTCTTTTTTTTTTTGCTTAACAGGGAGTCTGGAGTCAAATGTTTGACAGACTTGTCGTGTCTGCAGCGTACGGCTTTGAACCGTGAGGTTTGCTGGTAGGATGAAAGGAGTAGGATGAAAGCTGGTGGCAGAAGAGGCTGAAGAGCCAAGCTTAGTGCTACTTACTCTCTGTGGGGGTACGAGTGAATTGCATGTGGTTTAAAAAGGAGGCGCTAAGTCCCCAGGTTGTGTTTTGTTTTTTTTTTTATTTGACCATGGTATCTGTTACGCACTAATTTCCTTTTAGACTTGCGATGAAGTCAGTAAACCACAGCCTGAAGCAAGTGCTCTCCAGGCTGGTGCTTTCCGCTGTGACACGCATTTGACATGTCCGTTCCCAGGTTTGGCAGACCAGTCTCGCTCTGTCTCTTGCAACATGGACCAAAGAGAAATTCTCCTGAAAAACCTGGAAAGGGCCCAAAATAAGAAGCTCAACCAAGAAGCATTTGTAGATGAATTTTTGGTAAGTTTGCTTAAGGCACATTTCTGTGTCTCAGTTCATTATAAAGGGAACCTCTCAGTCACTTCTCCCCAAACGGGGATGAGATTTGCATGTGACAGCAAGATTTCTTTATAAATTTTAGAGCAGAGGGAGATGCAGGAGTTAACTAGAACAAAAAGAATGTAAATACAGAAAAACAGCTTAATAGTTTGTATTCAAAGTAAAAAGGCTTTTTAAATAATTTTCGGAATGTTTCCTGTTTCCTCTTTTGTGAATACACTTGTCAACATACAGTTTCACTTTGCGCTGGTAATACAACCGAGGGTGTATGAGGAGCGTACTGTCCCTGCCTCATCTTCCCACTGAAGCCTATTGTATCTGTGGCATATTTGTGTCTTTCGGGAATCTCTAGTTGCCGCTTGAGATAGGTGGAGTTTTTTGTTTCACTAGAAACCCCCACAACACACATGGATACTCTGCAAAGTAAGGAGAAGATATTCAGATAAATGTCTTGTGGTCTGGGCAGTTCTGTGTCCTGGTTGTCTTCACCTGTGTTCTGCACTGCCTGTCTGGCTGAGACCTGTGCAGTGCTCCCATCGGAAAGCTCTCTCCCGCCTCTGTATTTGTTTAGGTGGCAAGGATGAGAATTGAGCTGCAAGCCACAGTCTACAGTTAGAGCCGGTAGCTCTAGAAACTTACAGGAAATGTATTTTAGATCTCTGAAGCTGGAGGCAGGCAGTTGAGGGTTATTTAGGAGTCTCCATGCAATCCAGACCTTGCTTTGTCCTAGTAGTGACAATTTGCATTTCAAAAGCCTGGGAAAAGTTTAGTGCTTGATTTTGAGGTGTCTGGGTCAGAGGGAAGTGATTAATCTGAGCCTGCACTAACAGTCCTGTTGTTCCATGGAACAAGGCACTGTCACGGGCTGCTGAATTTCCCCGTCTCGCTGCCATGCTGGGGTTGTGCTGTGCAGTGGGAGGCTGCAAGGGTGTTGGGTCTAGGTGCACCAGCCAAGCGCACAAATAATGTTCTAGCAAAGACAGTGGGTAGAAGTGGTCAGGGCTGTATTTCCTCTTGTACTGGGAAGAGGTTTTCCCAAAGGCTGCCAGAGTTTCCTGCTATTTTTGCAAGTGCCAAAACCTTAGCAGACAACTGTGACAGCCCACACTTCCAAACTTGGCAGAAATGTACAATCTTATTCTCCATCCTACCTCTTTTTATGTAAACAAGCATTTGTACGTGTAAGCTCTGCTGCTGCTGTAAATGGCAGGGTTTATTTTTGGTTATGTCACTATTTACTTTTTGTGCAGCTCAGCCAGAGTTTGATTCTTGCTGCTTTCACCTACTTTTTCATATGTAGCCATTTCCCAAAACATGCTCTATGTCAGATTCTGCAGGGACAGAGAAGTAAGGTGATCCAGAGGCTTTGCTTCGAGAAGGCTCGTCTCAGTGCTGAGTCAAACCTCCTTCCCTAACACCCGTCCTTTGGGTTGATTTTGCATTGGAAGGAGGTGGTGGAGTGGGATGCAATCAAACAGCAGAAGAACTTAAGGGGTTCTTCAACACATGGATGTGTTGTCCATGAAAACATCCTGCTGCTCACCTGTTTCCACAAGTTCTGTCTCACTGTAGTGTCCCCATGTTCTTGATTAATGGAGACTGGACACATGGACTGTCCTGTGCCTCCTGCACCCTCTCCCTGACTCATTCCCTCCAGGTCAGTGAAGTGCTGCTCTTGCAGTATTTTATCTGGGAAGCATCAGAATTAAGGGTTTAAAAAGCTGCAGATTAGTGTTAAAAACAGCAGCTCTGACTTGGATCTGAAGTTCTGTGCACAGACATGCTGTAAATTAGATATGTTTTATTGTATATGCCTTTCATCTGCAGTACCGCTAAGAGATTGGCTTAATCAAATATATATGAGTTGCCATGTCCTCCATCTGCTGATTACTGTGGCCTCTTGCCGCTATCATCATTCTGTAATTTTATGCATACGAGCCCTGAACAGTGTCGTGTTCCAAAGAGTGCTGGTCCAACACAGGCTGCAGTCGAGGGGATTTTGCCACTGTCTTGCAGCTGCTGGAATGTCCAGCCTTACCCACCTAAGGACAGAGACCACGATTCTCTAACCTGGCAGGAAATCTGAGCTAAGACATGGATACTTGTGAGCTCCCGTGGGAAGGTCAGTGATGTGTCTGCAAACTGACCCTTGAAGCGATTCCTGTTGAGTGCTCAGAACCCAGGGCCTTGAAACGCTGAGGCGCCTGCAGAATGCTAGTTCACACAGTCAGGTCAGAGCTCGCAGCTCGATACCGTCAAACGTGCTGGAGTTTGTCCATACCAGCAGGAAGGAAATGCCATCTTTCTGCTCTAAACACCTTTGCCCACTGTGCTATTTTGGTCCAGCGACCCCGAGACCAGCAGACTCTGCTTTTCCTGTGCTGTATGAGTGACTGAGCCATTATTTCCACTTCCTGTTAGCACCTCAGCTGCTAATGGGAGCACAGGCAAGGCGAGAGAACCTTGTCACCTCCTGGTGCCTCAGGTGTGCCCGTGCTGCCTCCTCTTTCCTCCTCTTTGCTTTTTGCACCTGCACACTTTTTTTTTTTTTTTTTTCTCCTCCTTTCCAGCCTGGTTCCTGAACGCCAGCAGTAATGCCCAGCGGGCAGTCAGACTGGGAAAGCCTGGCTTAAGGTTGGTGGGAAAGTGAGACTTGCTCTTCAGCATGTCAAACCACAGGGACACCTATCAGAGAAATGACTTTTTGTTTGAAATCAAAACCATTATTTAGAGGCAAGAAAAAATGTTGGGCAGACAATAACATTACAATAGAAAAAAAAAAAGAGAAAAAGGTACTTTCAAAGATGACAGCAATGAACAAGCAGTGTGTGTTTAAGCAGACTAGGGTCAATGAAATAAAATTCTAAGCTTCTTTTTTCAGGAAAAATGCACGTGAATTCTCTAGAGCTTTAGCCTGGAAGCGAGAGAGACTGCAAGACTAGAGATTCATGCCTCTTAACCATGTATTCTAAGGCTTCTTTTACTCTCCATTTCATCAGTGTATGTAACAACTTTGCTCTGATTTCATGTTCTCCAGTTGCTGTTTGACAGTTGCTTTTGCCGTTAGGAATGTGAACATCTTTGTCAAAGCGAGAAAAATCAGTTGCTTTATCCATCTTTTCTGCTATTTGTGAGGGAGTTGACCTGTTTCCGAAGGCATCGTTTTGCTTCGGATGCCTGCGTGCCTGAGCCGCTTGTGGCCTGCCTCAGCACACACTTTCCATTCTTCATCTTTGCTGGGTCTCTCAGGTGACTTCTGTGTGTCTATTCTTGCTGAGTGCCTTCGGAAGACTCATTCAGGAAGGAGCTATGCATGCAGAGCTCGCTTTGTGGCGATGAGCCTGACCTCCGGAGACCTGCACACAAGCTCTCTAGTAGCGTGTTGTATGTAGCACATTTGTTCTAATTTATTCCGCTCTTTCATCACAGAAGCTGAAAAAGCAGTCAACGAAGTACAGATTGGATAAAATCTACTGTACAGCAGCATCTGAGCAACCAGAAAACATGAAGAAAAACAGATACAAGGACATATTACCCTGTAGGTTGGAAATAGTGAATTTTCCTATTCAGTCTTTCTTTTTTGGCTAGCCCAATTCTTCTCTTCCTCGTGTATCTGCTTGCATGATTGCTTACATAGGAGAGTATCACTGCCTGTCAACTGGCCTCAAATTCTGTTGCTCAAATTTAAGTCTCCACCTTTGTCTCTATTACAATACACTCTGAAAGAGTTTGGCACAAATTTTCTAGAGATTGAAAGAGAACCTAGAGATTTCTTGTCTGCTCTGGGGAAGAGCTCTTGGATGATGGGCTCTTCCAAAGCACCTCAAGCTGCAGCCTGAGGAGCTGGAGGTGGTAAACAAGCAGTAATGTTGCTGTTTCTTTTTTCCTCCTTGTGCTTGCAGTTGACCACAGCAGAGTGGAGCTGTCTCTGATCACATCAGATGCAGATTCTCATTACATCAATGCCAACTTCATCAAGGTATTGCCTTGTTTCATGGTGTTTTGCAGCTGAAAGGTGTTTGTAGTAGCTGTCTGTTGCCTAGTGGAGTTGTGTCCTGTAGTGTGCTAAGTAGAAAGAACCAGAACATGGTTTCTGTGCTGTGTACCACGATAATTCAGAATAGGGAGTACGTCAAGAATTGTGCCTTGTTTTGGAGAATATGTGTATAATCAATTAGCCTGTCAGAAATGCTCTTTGCAGTGCAGAGGCACCAAGCTATAGGGAAGGGATGGATGCTGTTTGGTAAAACGCTGTGTGGCTCACAGCCCTGACATCCGTATCAGCATTACTGCCTTTGGTGGATGAAAGTGCCAAATAGCCCGCAGACAGAATTGCCCTGCCCAGAACCAGGGCTCAGGGAGGAAGTTTTTCCAAGAGCAAGCAGCAGTGCTGCAGGCAGGGAACGGGGCAGGCTGGCACCAGCCAGGTTCCTCAGAGGAGCTCCATGTGCGTTGGGTCTATCCTGGGCTCGAGACCCTTCCCAGCAGATGCAGGTAGTCGTTCCATCTATGCCATCGTGCTTGAGGGCTCTGTGTGACCTACTGGTAGAACCACAGACCTTCACGAACAGGTTAGGGTTCCCTCAGGCAGCAGTGGCAGGTGTGCCAGGGTTGGACCCACTGTTGGGATTTTTGCCTTCCAAGTTCCCACAAATGCACCAAAAGAAATGGTGATCTTTGGGGGTAGTTCTCACCTCAAGCCCATCTCCCTGTCTTGGATTCTGCCTTTGGGAACATTTCACAAGTTAATTTCATTTGGGTGCCTAAAATTTAGTTGTATGAAAGCCTTTCTAAGTTTTTAATGCACTTTTTTAATTGGATAGAAGTAGGATTTAGCAGAAGGGATGATATTAGTTGCTTGTAGTGAATTATGCAAATATTCCTCTGTATCTAATCTGAATGCAATTTTAGGGTGTCTATGGGCCAAGAGCATATATTGCAACCCAGGGTCCTCTCTCCACTACTGTTGTTGACTTCTGGAGGATGATTTGGGAGTATGAAGTCCTGGTAAGGTGCAAATTTATATATGTATATATTTACATATACATACATCTATGTTTTAAGGTCATATATAAAGACACCTCATTTCCTCTGTAATGCACTGGATAGTGGCACTGTCATGGTGGGAGTGCCCAGATATCCTTTGTGTCCTGCATCTTTCCCGTGAGCCTTCGTAACACCCATGCTGCGACCTGGGTGCTGGTCCTGGCTGTTCCTGCATGGGGCCTGGGTGCCCTTGCAGTGGATGGTGTCCTGTCCTGGTGTGATTTATCCAATAGTGGGCTTGTGAGTAAGAGAGTCCAGGTAACTTCCTCATAGCTGATAAATACCCCTAGGTGATGAGTGTAGTTTTTCTGCCTGAATAGGAAAGTTTTTGTTCAGATTTTTCTGACAAACTTTCTTTCTCCAGATTGTGGTCATGGCTTGTATGGAGTTTGAAATGGGAAAGGTGAGTAATGTATCAGAGATGACCTCTACCATCAGAACAAGAAGGAGGGATATGGATTTCTATAAAATCCCACTAAGGACACCAACTTTCTCTTTGATACACATTAATCCTTAACTGCTGGAATCACCGTGCTGCAGATTCTTAAACCAACTCCAGGAGTGTAACTAGTCTCTTTGAAGGGGAGGAACAATAAAAAGCAAGATCCAAACACTCCTACTTCCTCTCCTCCCACAAAACCCCTTTGTGTCATTGTACACAGAGCTGTGGTTCTGGCAGTCAGGAATGAGCACAGAAAATCTACACATGAAATTGTTACGGGTCTAATTCCTGTCCTGATGACTCTGTGGAAGGCGGGAACTAGAGACTGGTCAGCAGCAAAAAGTAGGTTCTTAGCATGAGTGTTGGGTAAACACAGGAGATAACAACAGATGAATAACCACAGATTTCCTGCTTCTTGCAACAGAAAAAATGTGAGCGGTACTGGGCAGAGGTGGGTGACTGTTCTCTGCAGTGTGGTCCTTTCTCCATTGCCTGTGTGAGTATATCTGCCTCTTACTGCCATATCACATCATGTGCATTGGAAACTAATGTCATCTGAAGCAAATGTGACTCTAACTTACTGTTCTGCAGGAAGCTGAAGACAAGAAAAATGAATATGTGATTAGGACTCTAAAGGTGGCCCTGAATGAAGTAAGCAGGAAAGGTCAAAGCAGGAAATGCAACTTGGCTGGCTTTATTATATAAATAATATATTAAAATAAGGGACACTCTTCCTCTTCTTTTATAGGAAATCCGCACCATCTATCATTTCCACTATAAAAACTGGCCAGACCATGATGTTCCCTCTTCCATTGGTCCCATTTTGGAGCTCATTTGTGAGATTCGTTACTACCAACCAGATGACAATGTTCCTCTCTGCATCCATTGCAGGTGAGTGTTTCATGCAGTGACATGGAAGAGCTGCTGGTTCCACCCTAGTTTCTCTCTCGCTTTATGAGAATCCATACGGGTGGATGGCCAGGGTTCTTGGTCATACAACTGCTTCTTCACAAGATTTGAGATACAAAGGTGTCCTTTGAGCAACCTAGCATGGCTGGATAGCAGGGAGAAAAAAAAAAGATAAGTAATGACAGACCAGGGATAATATAGTTAAGAGACCAACAATGTGTAGGTTGGTCCCCACAGGAAGACTAAAGAGTTGTTCAGAGGGGTATGAGATGGACTTTCTTCCCTGCCGCAGAGCTGTTCTCAGGTGGAGGAGAAGGGTATAGTCTTATGTGAGAGCGGGTAAAGCTGCCACCAAGAGCAGAATTGTTGATCTGCATTGTCCTCATGGGATGGAGAGTTCTCAGGGGACTGGGGATATTTTCAAAATGACCATTGCAATTTGGCTGTGACTTCCATTGCAGTGCTGGCTGTGGGAGAACAGGGGTCATCTGTGCTATTGACTACACCCAAAAGCTGCTGAAGGATGGAGTAAGTGTCAGTCTTTCTGACTCTGATCTAAACTGCATTATGACTGGGAAGCTGCTTGGAATTACATCTGTATTATTATCTTTTCTCACAAGATTGTTCCAGTGAACTTCAGTATTTTCAGTCTGATTCAGGAAATGCGCACGCAAAGGCCTTCAATTGTGCAAACCAAGGTACACACATGAAATTTTGTCAGCTGGTATATTCTCAATATCGAAACCTCAACTTCTTTCCAGAAGGTTTCTCAAGAATGAAACATAGAATTGTTGCACTGTTGATAACTTAGATTTATTAATGTTTTTATAAGTTCCTTTTCTGAACAGAAGAATGATTTAGCAGAAATGAATTTTTTAGCTGACCATTTCCTTGTAGACAGCTGGAATAGCTTAGTGTTTTCAGTTGCATATATTGAAAATTTACATCGTGAAAAAGTGACTGTACAAAAAATAGTGGGAACTGCTCTCAGTTGAGACAGACTGAAGAGGAAATGCAGTAAAAAAACAGTGTTGTTTATGCTGTCAACACCAAAACAAATACTTCAGCCTCAACGCTTTGAAAGTTGTGGCCTCTGTCTCTTCCAAGAATTTGTCCTACCTGCAGATTGGAAAGTAACAGCTTTTCTTAGGAGCTGATGTTGTTTGTTTTGGGTAACTGATGATCATTTAGAAGTACTGCTTGCACTGGCTTTCATGACTGTTTTATTTGTCTGGAATGCAGGAGCAGTATGAGCTGGTTTATGATGCTGTGATTGAACTCTTGAAAAGACAGATTAAAGCATTTGACGAGCAAGAATATTTTGCTGATTCGCAGGTAAAAGTCCCCAAGTTAAACTCACTGCCTTTTACAGTCTCAGGCAAGTCAGCTTTGACCTAGATTCCTCCTGCAAAGCTCTTCTCTGCAGACCTGGAAGGAAGGACCTTGTTTACTACCCTCTTTGTCCTATTTTTTCATACCTGCAGGAGTTTTGTCTAAAGAGTTAGGAACAGGATCCTGCAATGCGATCCTGCAGTCTTGCTACAGTAATCACACGGTATTTGTTCCAAGACAGAGCTGAGGGAGAAAATAACTGGCAAGAGCCTTTTACTCAAGTGCTGTGGATAGTCTGTAAGCAAAGAAGATGGGGGACTAGCTTGATATAAAACACAGAAAACTATTCAAGTCCGGATGTGGTTCTATAGCTCCTGGCCAAATCTCTCGCCTGTGGAAACCTCACTGCCCTCTGAAAGCACTTTGTAGAGCATGGGGGATGCTCACATGCAGAAATGTCATAAATGAAACCCTACATAGCCAGACCAAATGGCCCTGTGAAGGCGTAATGGCAGAATTGTCTGCTCGGGGTTTTTTAAAAGTGTTTGAAATGGCTGAATCGTTGTATGGCCCTTTGTACTGTCATTTCAGAAAGGTACTGACAGGAGAAGCTGTTCAGGAGGATCTGTCCTCCATTTTTAACTCCAAGTTGGTGTTTATCATTTCTAAACTGCATTAATAATGAAAAACAGTGGGCATGAAATAGCATGCTTGTGTTCTTTGCATTCTTTTTCTTCACCGTCTAGTATTCAAATCTTTTTGCTTCGCTAGATTCAAACCAAGCATCTTGTAGCAAAGCCACTTCTGACTCCAATGGAAGAAATTTATTCTCAGAGATTACCAAACTGGTAAGGCCATTACACAAGTATCATGTGCGTTAGTATTTCCAGTTACACATATGCGTCCACAAAGATGCACTTGTGTGCTCTGCTGTAGGTGTGTGTGTTCTCCGTGAGGCCCTTCGATTTGAATCTTGCAGTTCAGTTAAGTTGCAGTCCTGTTGAGAGCAGGATCTGCAAACTCCTTTGAGTCCTACTTGGATTTGATCAGCTTCACTCTTAATGTAATTCTTTTTTTAATTTTGTCACATCTTTATTGATGTGACAAAAACGATTTTCTAAGTACTAGATGGCTTTGACTTTATGCTATTTTGCTTTATTGCAGCTCAGGGCAAGAGGAGCAGGATATACATCAACATTATCCTCCTATACCGCAAAGTGAAGCATCCCTGACATTGCTGTCTGCCACAAGTTCATGTGACAGCTTTGGGCACGGAGTCCCTCACATTAGACCAGCCATTTCTTTTGGGGCTTTGAACTTCAGTGACAGTGGGAAGACAGTTGCTGCTGAAAAATGGGATCCAGGGGAAGCTCTCCAGAAACACCACAGTGTGGAATTCAACAGCATCTCTTCTGAGCAGCTGCTTCGCAACCTGAAACCTAAAGGAATAGGCAGGAGATGGCCTCATGACAGAGCACCTCTGACGCGGACTAAATCTACCCCTTTCGTGCTTGCACACCAGAGAGAAACCCAGAAATGGAATGAAGGGTCTGTAAAGCCTATTTTGAGTTCACAGTTGCCAAATGCCTGTTATTCAAGCTCTCAGGTAAAGAAGCAGAATAGATTTTCCTTTGTTGAGATGAACCAATCAAGCAGAACAGCAGACTGCCCGCCAAGACATGAGAACAGCAGGCAATGCTCCCACCTGTATCCTTGTTCAGCAGAAGACCCTTACTTCTCATCACTTTCTTTGGATGATCTCACATCTCCAGAGTTTCCTGAGTGCTTTGCAGAGGCACGTGA
The DNA here is from genome assembly GCA_013389825.1 of Crypturellus undulatus. NCBI lineage: Eukaryota > Metazoa > Chordata > Aves > Tinamiformes > Tinamidae > Crypturellus > Crypturellus undulatus. The sequence continues at coordinate 117,952 of VWPW01024975.1, forward strand.
TACAATTTTCCCTTCTTGTGCTGTGACTGCCCCATCAGAGCCTGCCTTGGCCAGCTGTCTACCAGACAGGCCTGTGTCCCAGCACGCTCCCCCATGGAGCCAGGACAGGATGTCCTCACTTGGTAAGTGGTACAGCACTTCTGCAAGCTTGGCTTGTTCACTCTGGATTTCACTAGACTGGAGGGAGTGGAGAGTCTTGGGTTTTAATATCCACAAAGGGCTGTAGCTCTGGATTATCATGTCACCTCAGCTAGTAAGTTATAAGTAAGTTATAGCTGTCATAGGAAGAAAAGTATTGGTGCTGATAAGCTCTTAAAGCAGGGTGCTCTGAGAACCATGCAACTATCTCCTGGTAGAATTGCTTTTCTAAGAAGCCCTGACCAGAACTTTTGTCTGCAGCTTTGGCATTGCTGGACTTTGTCCTATTCAGACCCTTCTGGATTTAGTGTAGCAAGTATTCTCTTGTTTTCCAAATGCTAGATACTTTTTGGAATTACAGCACTACCAGCTATAAGATTATGTGTGCAAGAGAAAGCTTGTAATTTTCTCCTGTGCAGTAGGAATTCTGTTGTCAAGACTGCTGGAAGCATGTCCTTAAGGGCAATAATCTAACAGCAAGTGGTTGGTGCTGAGGACTCTTTGAATTTTTAAGTAGAGTTTAAATGCATTTAATCACAATCTCTGATACCTGGTTGGGTAGCAACAGTTATCTGGGCCTCTGCAAAGTTCTTGTGGCTATCTGACCACATGATGCCATGCAGGTAATCTGTCCATGCCTCCTCAACCAGCCCTCTTGTCACAGCCGGAGGATGATGACGATCCTCCGCCCCTGCCCGAGCGAACCCCGGAGTCTTTTATTGTGGCCAGTGAAGCAGGTAGGTGTCTTTAATGCAGCAGTGACTGGGACTCTCCTTAGGCTTGTGTAACACTCTAGCATGCAGCAGTGCCTTACCCTGGCTACCTGTGGTGAGAAATGATGTCTCTTGTGTTTCATGGTATCCAGGTGAATTTGCTCTGGCAGCTTCTGATTTTCAGCCCCCAGTCAGAAATAAAAATATCAGAACCTCGCTGGAGTGGAGTGGTGTGTCTTGCTCAGAGGTTTCTAATGACTCAGTCAGTCTGAGACCATGTAAGGTGAATAAACAGCTTTTTTATCTTTGCTCTATCACTACTGCTATGCCAATTTATATATCATGTTTCCTATTTCTGTGAGAAAAACTCTAGTTTGGGCAGTGTGTACTTTCCATAATATTTCAGGATTCAGGATAGGAATAAAGAATCAGTATCTGTAAGGTTCCCCTTTATCAATATTTAGTTCATTCCAAACATTAATTTATTGTCCAAAACTCCATGCTAAATAGGATCTATACTGTCCCCATTTTAGAGAAGGGTAATTAAGACTTGTTGGAGGCCTGTTGAAGTTCACTTCATCCTGTGGAACAGAAAGGAGCTGAACAAATGTTAGATTAGTGACACTTCTAAAAAAAGCATCTTTTGATCATCTTGTAGATTAATTATGGCTTCGTAAAGTGAAACAATAGGGCGTAATCCTGTCTTCCATTACAGGAGCATGGAGGGGTGTGTGGGAGAGTGTTTGCATATAGCATCATTTCTTCTTCCCTGGCTTGCGTGAATGTAAGAGAATCACATTTAACTATAGAAATTTCAAACACGCCCCTTGTTTTTCATTTCTAGAGTGTGAAGGTCCGGAGCTGCCAATCAGGTATAACCTTTTTTTGGTCCACTTGCTCCTAAGCCTGCTTTAAATGGTAACAGACTTAGTAAACATTTTTAGAATCACTACTCAGCGGAACAAATGTTGTGTTCACTGTCTAAATAGTTCAACAACCAAATGAACTGATAGTTTTATATCTCCTAATCAGCCACTATATCATCCCATACTCCTTTATTGGGATGTTCCTTCCAGTCCCCTCAGGCTAAAAGGAGTTGCATCTCTGACTGCGTGTTGTGTGTTTCCTTCAAAAGGATTGACATAAATGTATGTTACATTGTTGTGTCTCTCTCATTGAACCGCCAGTGTATTTTTTGTATTATATTTTTGAAAAGCCAGGTAACTAAATCTTTTATCTTTGCCATCTTAGAGATAAACAGGGATCGCTCTAACTCCCCTCCTCCGCTTCCTGAAAGAACCCCAGAGTCATTTGTTCTTGCTGACGCAGGAAGTAAGTGACAATTTATTTTCTCTGTATGTAACAGATTTTATACTTAATCTGAATCTGTACTTAGCTGAGAAGATTATGGCCCACTTGTTCAAAACATTACTGATGGTAGTGCTTCGGGACTTACCTGCAGGAGAGTTTAGCAGATAAAGGAAGTAGATGAAACCAGGAGACGTGCTGAAAAGTTTACAATCACTTCTCCCTTCTGGAACTGAGACATTTCCTCAAATGAAAAACAGTAGCAAAGCACTTAAAAGCAAAACAGGAAGATTCATGAATGACTTCTAAAAACGTTTTGGTGTATGTTCTCAGGTCTGCAGCCTGCTGCAAGGAATTCCATGAGCAGCCCCTGGGAGTTGGACAATAAAGCTTCTGACACACCATCCAAAGAACCTACGGTGTGTTTCAGGAGAAGCAAGGTACAAAGGAATACAAAACAAAAGCTATTGAAAAAGGAGAGGGTGAGAAGGAGCAATCTTTCTAGCTATGGATACTGTTACTTTCATATTACAAAACGTCCGAAAATGATAGCAGAATAGTGGCCTGCTTTTGAGATGCTTTTATATTTTGTTGTAAAAGTGCAAACAAAACCTCAGTCTGCAACAGGAAGAGAGTAACATAGTTGTACCTGTGTGAATGGTTATCCCTCAGCCCTCTGTTTCCCACCTGAACTGCCAATTCCTCTTTGAAAAGCTGCCCAAGGGGAGTCTTGATTCCCAACTAAGACAGGCTCTCCTCATTACCAGTTTTCTCTCTTTGCTGTCCTAGTTAACTACCCTCATAGGCTACGGTACTTTGGAATGTTATGATACAGTTTTTGAGGAAAACAGGAAGAATAATACAATTGCTAATCACTGGGATGCTTCCTTGTTGTCTATAAATAAACCAGAGATGATGCAAATAGCAGAAATCTGCATTCATGTCTTTCACTATACAATAGCTTTTATGAGCTGTAATACATGTATGTTGATGAGTGAATTCCCTTTATCATACTTGTTGATTTAATGCTCACTTTTTTTTAAATAAGCCTTCTTTTTCTCCATATTTTTTACAGAGCTTGAAAATATTGAAAAATATGAGAAAAAGTAAGTCTCTCTCAAGCTGATGTGCATCTTTCTGATGACTTTAAGCAAGCGTATAAAGAAAACCTGAAATTCTTAAAAAAAAGAAAAAAATGAACTTTTCTTTTTCTAGTTTCTAGTGTGTTTCTAGGAGTTTCTAGTATGAAACTTCTTCCCTAACTGCTTGCTTTGGAGTAGGCAGAGTAGTCACCCTGCTGGCTGGCTGAGAACCAAGTCACCTTGGGAGCAGCAATTTGCAAGGTACCATGAGGAGGCTGTGGAGCCTTCTGACTCCACTGGGTACCTGGCAGACAGCTCCAGTGTATCCAAATTCTGGAATTATTCAGGTCATTCAAACCTTCGTGGTGGGACAAACTCTCTAAAAATGAGGGATGGGAAGACTATAGGGTACATGATTAATTTGAGTCCAGTCCTGGATTCTTCTGAGTCCATTTGGAGTCCATATTTCATAAATATGAAAATTCTTGTTAAATTACCTTTCAGATAAAACTAAAATGCATATCTTGAAAATAAGCCTTTTAATAATTTCTGAGCAAACATCTTCCTGGTAGAATGTGCTGCAGTAGTGCATTCACTCCCTCTAATGAGCAAATAATGCATTTAAAACTGTGTGGAGTTCAAGCTCAGATAGTATGGAAAATTCTCAATTTCATCTTGTGCTGAAACAGACCTGTGCCTAACCTTACTGTGCACGTGGCAATATAGACAGTATAGTATATCCTATAGGTATGCACGAATCCAGGTTTTCAGCAAATTGAGATGGTCACTAACTCTCTGAGTTTAATATTGTATTTTCTAGGTATCTGCAGTCCATCTTCAAAGATAAAACCGCCAGAATCTGCCCCAGCAAACCACTCAAGCTCTTTTCTTAACTTTGGTATGTTCTTAACTATCTTTGCTTTCTGATATAAGAAGTTTTATTTAAAAGTTTAAATGTAGGCATCAGGTTGAATTCTAATTCTTTCAAATGAAGTAATACCTGAAAGTAGGACCAGACAATTCCTTGTCTACATAATTTAATGTAATGGAATTCTGTCTGTATTTCTGAACACTTTTAATCTGGTACTGTGGCAATTATTTGATGTTCTATCTGATTTTATGGTCCCTATACATGCACAAGAATTAGGCATTTAAGTATGTGTAAAATTGCTTTTATTGCAAATATTTACTATTTTTTACTTATTTACAACATTATACATGAACTGTTTCAAGAATGGGGAAGGTTAACATATGAACCCTGAAACCTGCTCTGACAAATATTTCTCAGTGTGTAAAGAGTGTGAAAACCATGTATTTGGTTTTCCTGTATCTCAAAGACTTAGCCTTTATGTAGTAACAGAGCAGAAGTTAAATATAAAGCTGTTACATTTCCATTAGACTGCTGCTTCATACTGTATTATATAAGAGAGGAGAATCACTATGCTTTCCTTAAGAATTTTCCATTAAAATGATCAGTCATTTATTAGATTGGGCATAAAATCTAGTTACATTCTTGTTATTAATGTTATGATAGTATTTGTTGACAGATACATTTATAGGCTATATAAAATGAACACAGCCATTGACTTTAAAATATAGGGTTTTTTTTAAGTCAAGAATATCTTAAACTTCAGGAAAGAACTGCGATTGAAAGTTTTTTTTTGAAAATATCTGAAGTAATGACACGATCAACATCTATAATTACTTACTGAATTTGTTTCATTAATAAAAGTTTTGTTCCTAGGCTTTGCAACTCGATTTTCAAAACCTAAAGGACCAAGAAATCCACCAACAACATGGAATCTTTAGATAAACTGTATAGATTCTGTTACAGATTTGAGAAGTGTCCTTCTGGCAAGCCTTGAGTGCTCTTCCAAATAAGAATTATCACCAGAATAAGCAAATCAGTGTTGCACAATGTCTGCAGCTGAGGCACTACTTGCACATTCTTTATCAACCAAAATCTTAAAGAATAATGTACAAATATCAGCAGCTTGGCACTTTCAGTTAACTTTCAATGGGATGGAAGCTGAAAAAAAAAATAGATATTTCATTGTACGTTTTGGGATGAATTGACTTCAAAATGATGGACTTGAGTCTTCAAAACATGCAGTGTTAACTGGGATTTAGTTCCAGTGAAGACGATGAAATGATACGACAGCAAAGGATTGGACCAAAGCAAAACACAAATCTGGGTGCTGCAAATTCAGCATCTATAACTTCACTTACATGTATAGTTACATTAATCAAAGATCTATATTTGCTTATATGTTTACAGTACTGTCACTAAAAGAGAATTTACACCTCAGATTTTAGAAAGACTTTTTTTCCTGTAAGTTAATTAAATTTTCTCATCTGAATGAGTCAGATTTTTTTTTCTAGATTTTTAGTCAGTAAGACTTGAGATGTTTGATCATATAGAAACTAAAAATGTAATGACTGCGTAATTATCTGGCCTAATTCCCCTCAGCATCTGAAAAAAGTACAAGTACAACAACGCTAAATGTATTTGAAAGGCGATACACTTTTTGAAGGATTTTTAACCCTTCAAAAGAGCCGCACACTGTTTCAAGCAGACAGCTTGGTAGACAGGTTTCAAGACTGATACCCCTTACCCCAGTCTGGAACCTGTTTTCCTGCTATTTATATCTGAGGAGGGGAGAAGCAAAGATGTTAAAAGATGCTTCCTAGGCTTGTTTTCCTGTAGGAGAAATTAAAAACGGGAACTCTGAAACACTTTTTGCAAATTATTTCTAGGGCTTGGAATGTAACGTAGTCCAGAGGATCTATTGAGGCCTATTTGGGCTCTGTGTTGCAGGGCAAGAGCTGCCCTCAGGGTAGCCTTAGTGAGCAAGGAAGACTTCTGCCACCAGTCTGAAGGAGTAAAACTGACAGACATTTTTTATTTAATGGCTTTTACAGTAAACTGACTTGAAACATTCTACCCAAACTCAACGAGTGCATGTTTAATCGATGAAACATTTAATGACCGCTCTGAGAAAAGCTCTAAAAAAAAAAAATACCTGGCTCACGTGCTTGGGTGTACTGATGTGGCAGGTCCGAGAGGCCGGATGAGGGAATTCCTAGCGCTAGGGGCACGCGTGATATTAGAAGGCCTGGCGGAGGCAGCCCGCCCGTGCCGGGCTGGGACGGGCTGGGCGCCGCTTCCACACGCAGCGGCCGCGCGAGCGGCGGCTCCCGCGCGCGCCCCCTCGCGGGCGGCTGCGGCCGTTGGAGCCG
>VWPW01024975.1:124920-141684 GCA_013389825.1 Crypturellus undulatus
CGGGCCGCCGCAGAAGGCGCGGCGGGGCAGCCCCGCCGACGGCGCGGCTGGGCGGCCCAGCAAGCGAGGTGAGGAGCGGGCTGGCCTGGCGCTCCGGCCGGGCCGCGCTCGTGTTTCGGCTCCGTCTTGGCCTCCCGGACGGGCCGACGCAGCGGCGCCGTTCCCAGTAGCTCCCGGTTCGTTACGTGCGCGGGAGCGGAGCGCGAGGCCGCGGCGCCCCCCGGACCGGCTGCACTCGGGCAGCCCCTGTCACTGGCGCAGATGCTAGTGGCAAAACTTTGTCCCAGTCGTATTTGTGTCGGTGTCTACTGGAGCTGGAGACCACAGGCCGGGATCAATAACGCTTGAAGTTTCTCCAGTAGGGAAGGGTAGAATTTCTGTGGTGAGGCTTGCTGGCTTGCTTGTTTATTTTTATTTCTTACGGTTCTAAATCACTATTTTGATAGTGCTCACACACTTGTGATAGCAAAAATGCTTTTGAAAAATCATTGCAGGCAATCATAAAGCTGCAGCAATAGATAAACTATATTGTGAATTATGTTCTAGGAGTGTGTGTGAAGGTATTGTGCGTGTGCTTGTGAAACTTAAGTTGGTAGCATAAGTGCGACCTAGTACTTCTGGGGAAACAGAAGCTGTGGAGAGGTTATTAAACTGGGAATGCCACTATGTAGCAGCTCTAAGATAGTAACTATGTGAGCATGTCTGTGTGTGTTTCTTTTTAATTAAGTCTTAAATACAACTACAATCAGAATTACAAATTTGACAAAGAAAGCTATTTTATTTTTCTTTCTTTTTCCCCGTCACTGCTTCTCACTATCAGTTTCTATTTCCGTATGTAGTCTAATTTATCTGTCCGTTTCTGTCTACTATGTTCCTGTTTAGGCTACAGGTGCCAGTAGACACTTTTGATGCTTTGGTTGATGTGATGTTAGGAAGTTTGTCTGCAGGGTGTCTAATAAACTAGCTGAAGTTACTGGCACTGCTGCTCTTCTGTTTTGTTGTGAGAGCCAACGTGTCTGCTGATTGACCTGACTATGGTCCCTTTAAGATTTGGAGTACTGAAGGTTATCCATTCACCTAAAGGAATCATTTAATACTGTGTCTTCCAGGTGGTCAAGGTTTACTGCTGTATAGCTTCATTTGCTGCCATGTCTGCTCTAAATGCAGTGGGGGAGTCTCTGTTCTGTTGCCCACAGCAGTGGGGGGCAGCTGGGATGACTTGTCTCCTGAAAATAGACCGTGGGTCTCAGTGGAGGTTCCATAGTACAAAGAGTGCGAGGCTTATGTCTGATAAGGAGTATTGGGGAATATCTCCAAACAGGAGGGTTTTCTGCATTGTATGTAGTACATGCCAGTGGCTCTTAAATCATATCTAAAATTAAAAATGGTTAAAATAAGACATGTATAATATTGAAAAATCAACCTAGAAATAACAAGGAGATGTTTCTAATACTTGTGTTGCGGTCTAAAACTCTCTTGTAGTTCCAACTTGTTTTGGAATCTCTCTCTTGCCAACATAAAGATCATTTCTGTGCAAATTGCATGTTCGATGACACTAATAGGGCCGTAGCTATAACTCGGAGCTTAGTGGCTGGTAAGCTTATGCAAGTGTGACTCTTAGGATTCACTAGTAACTGATACAGCTCTGTAAATAAGTTGTGTTATCAAAACAACTGCTACAATGCGTTCTTTCCTATTTTCCCCATGTATAATGCAGGAATAAGGACAGTCGCTATTTGTAGAGGTTATGCATGACAGCAATAACATGAAAACTCATATTTCAGGTCTTAAGAGAATTGTATAAAGTTGGTATTAAGCAATAAATTATTTCTTTGCTTCCTGGCTAATTCTGTTCATTATGCTAGGCTGTTGTGAAGATCAACTGCTTTTGCTGAAGAGCTCTGGGAACAAACTACTAATGATTTAGTTAAATACTGTGCTCAAACTGCACAACTTGAAGCTTTGTCAATTTACCATTTCTTGTAGATTGCAGTAGTAACCTATATTTTTCTCCAAGTACTGCAAGAGAACAAGGGATACAAGCCTGATAACTTGGCAGTGAAAAAAGTAAATTCAGCGTATAGCCCTGTGCTATGGGTAACCTGCTCTAGCTGTGGCAACTTTTAGCTGTCCTGATGATATGGCACTTAGTGTTTTATATGCATCACTGCCACGAAATGGTCTTTTAATTTAGGAAGACTATAATTCTGTCTTGGCACTCTTTTAAACATCTGGGCAAATTTTGAACTGCTGTTGTTACTAGCTACATTTTATTTGAACTGTATCTTAATCCTAGAAGATAAGATACTAAATTGCATTTAACTTGACAGAACTGTGTTTCTATTTTATCTCTAAAAACCTTTAAGTCTTCAGACCATTTGAAGATTGATTAACCTGTGAGGGGGGGGGAGGGAACTCCCCCCCTACCCCCCACTATGCCACTGCAATCAACTAAAATCTTATTCCCTAGTTCTGAATTAGATAACTAACCAGCAAACAATATTAAACTAGAAAGATAGCTGAAAATGAGGAGGTGATGCTTCAGATCTTTTTCTTGCACAGGTTGGTATGTAGTTCAACAGTATAGTGGGTTCCATTTGTATTAAATAGCATTTATTTGGCACGCTGAATATACTGGGCTTTTTCAGTAAGCCACTACCTGAAGACTGGGTGCCTTGAGATAGTTCTAAAGACCAACAAGGTCTGTCACCATTTTAACAGAGCCGATTTATAGTGGGGAATTAAAAATGTTGTTACCTAATAGTTTTGCACCTGTAAGGCATGTGATCAGTGTGAGATCTCACCAGTTGCTTTCTACTGTGCTCCCTCCCATCTGGGAACTGGCAGAGGACCCAGGAAGAGGGCCTTCAGGCTGCTCTAGAACCTGAACTCTTATTTAATCTTTAATGTCCGAAAAATAAGATTTTGTGAGTGAACTTGGTGCAGACTGTTCATATTATAAATGTGATTTTTATGCATTTCACTTTGAAAAAATGTCTGCTCAGTTTGATATGATGAAACTTAGTCTTGTTTAACCATATTCTCAGTGTTTTGGAAATACCAGTTGGACCATTGATCTTTCCTCTAAAGACTTACAGGTTTTTGTGTTCTTTGCCTATTTTATTTATTACATATATATATATTTGTTTGTTTGTTTCTCCTCTAAATGTCAATAGCAGTTATGCCTCTTCAGTCAAGCTCTACTTTTTTTCTGGTTTGTATCTTAAATTAGTCAGGTATTCTGAAATGAAAGCAATGTTTAAATGTTGCATGTTTTGTTTGTTTGTTTATCCCCTTTCCCTGGATGACATTGACTTAAATGTCAGAAGTTAGTAGCGTTTGAACTGTGAGTATATTAGTATGCCTCTTAAACATATACTAATCTCAAAAAATGGATATATTCAGGGGGGTTGGACTAGATGACCTCTAGAGGTCCCTTCCAACTTTAGGCATTCTATGATTCTATGATTCCTAAATTGGAATATTAAGCTTGAGTTTTGGGAAAATTTCTTAATTTGACTTTTTCCTAATAACTAATAAGCTACTTTTTTATTGTTGTCGTATAAGTAAAATCTCTAAGGACAGTAAGATATTGTGGGAATAAATAAATTTAGGAAGTGAAATGTCTCGGTTCTTCTTGGGTGAATGTGCTGTAATTGCAGAACTCTAATCTTCTCTTAACTCTTGCTGCCAGAAACTCCAGATGAAAATGGCAAAACTCAGCGAGCTGACAGTCTTATTATGAAGAAGATAAAGAAAAAAAAGAAAAAGAAACACCGGGAAGATGTGAGGGGAAAACGCCTGAAGATGTACAACAAAGAAGTGCAGACGGTCTGTGCTGGACTCACTCGCATCGACAAAGAACTTCTGACTCAAGGACAGTGTGATAACTTGGAAATGAACAAGGAATCCTTCAGGTATCTGAAGGATGAACAGCTCTGCAGACTGAATTTGGGTATGCAGGAATATCGAGTACCCCAGGGAGTACAAATGCCATTTGTGACTCACCAGGAGCATTCTGTTCGCAGCAGCTTCTTGAAAACTGGCACTAAATTTAGCAACTTCATTCATGAAGAACATCAGTCTAATGGTGGCGCTCTGGTTCTTCATGCTTACATGGATGAACTCTCATTTTTGTCTCCAGTGGAGATGGAGAGATTTGCAGAAGAGTTTCTTGCTTTGTCATTCAGTGAAAATGATAAAAATGCAGCTTACTATGCTCTAGCCATAGTACATGGGGCAGCTGCTTATTTACCAGACTTCCTGGATTACTTTGCTTTTAACTTTCCTAATACTCCGGTGAAAATGGAAATCTTGGGCAAGAAAGACATTGAAACAACAACAATTTCAAACTTTCACTCTCAGGTAAGAAAGAAATCTTTAAAATCATACAAGATAGGCAGTGTCTAGATGTGATTAATCTCATTAATCCAGAGTGGTAGGGGCATAAGAGGGGTGTAATACAGGTGGTATCGAAACATTTCTGAGACATAAGTTGTTTTTGTTTTCTCTTATTCTCCAAGATGAAAAATTATGTTGGAACTTGCTGTTTATTAGTGTTTACTATGCTCTTTATTAGTGTTTCTACCTGAAGCTAAGACTTTAGAAAGAGTTGCCATTTTTATGTGAAAGCTTTCCCAAAATCAATTCTAAATTGCCTTACTTTTTGGACTATGTTAAGCCTACTGTAAATACTTCATAGGAAAATACTACTTTCAACCTTAGTTTAAGAACTCAATTGAAAATTATTCTCTCAGGATTCAAATTCCCGAGTTCTTGAAACTTACCTGTGTGACTTAAATTGATGCAACACTAATAGGCAAGTTAATTTCAAGATTCTTATATGGAGAGGGGGAAACTTTAATTTCCTTAATGTTTTTGTCATGAAGCTTGGAAGTATCTATGAACATGCAGCAACATTCCAGTTCTTAAAATGTTTAGATAAATTTGTTACAGATGGAGCAAAACTTTCTGCTCAGTCTAGTCTAGGAACATATCCAAACCATTGCTTACTTGCTTTAAGCCTTTTAAAAGAAACTTTTAAGGTCTTGAGAAAGATCTAAACGTCTCTACCATAGTACTGTTGGAGCAGCCCTTCTTTAGCAACAGATTCTGGAAGTTTTAGTTCTAATGGGCTATCTGGATCTCCTCAAAGTTTGTGAAGTTATCTTACAAGCAAGATCTGCACTGTAAAATGGATATTGCTTCATGGAAAGATACTGTATGATAACTTGCAGAGGCTTTTAAAGCTTCGCAGAGTGCTTCTCAGGCAGCACTTGAATAGTAATTATGTAAACCTTTGTTTGGGCGCTTGTCTTCCATAATGGGTTGCTGCTGCAGCATTTTTTTTAACTTCTGCTTAATATGTTAAATATTCTGAACTGGAAGAGCTGCATCAGAATGCATAGTAATCCAGTAACAGTCTGAGTACACAAATAGTTCCTTATCAGCAAGATACTTTTACCCAACTCACGTGTGAACCTGTGCTCTGCAGACATGCAATTTGTCAAGAGGTTGGGTTCAAGTCTTCTGTTAGTCGTTTATATCATGTTCTTGTTGGCATGTTGATTACATTCTGACTTGTGTAGAGTATATGTAACAGTCCCCGAAAGGGCAAAGCATCACCATCCAGCTATGTAACAGTCGTTTTTCCTGGCTAATGGTCTTGTAAACCTCAATAGCTTACACTGGAAGCTTGTATGTGTAGAATGTATGGTCATGAATAGGAGGATCCACTGGGTTGTGTTCTGCTGTGGTATTTCAATTTTAAGTTCTGTTTAAACTTGATCAAGAGTGAATCACGACACTAGTTTCGTTTATGCCAGAACACCTCTCTAAATCCCACTCTAGCATGACCTGATTAATTCCCTAAGGCTGAAGTATGCTAGTGTGATTCATACAGTAAACAAATGTGCGGAGGTACAACTGTGAACTCTGCTGGTAGACAGCTGGAATGTGAGTCTTCAGTATATGGATGATACTAAAATATCTCACTTAAAGACTCATTTAAATGCATCGCAAGTTCAGCTACAGTAGCTGCACTTTTTTAAACCCAAACTGAGTCTTGAAAGCTAGCTCCTCTTGAAGCAGGAGGCTAAAATGCTGTAATAAATATCTAGGCCAATTCTGCCTATGCTTTCTTACTTCAAAACAAATTAAGTGGTTTTTCATCTCAGAACTGGTCTGCAGAACGTCATTCCTTTGCAGCACTGTTGAAGAATGAACAACTAGGCTAAGCTTTGCAGATCTTCTGAACCTGGCTGTATGAGAAACTGTAGAAAACAAAAATATGCTATAGAACACCATAGTATGATTAATCTGCAAAGTTATAGGAATGTTGTCTGCAGTAACACTTTTATTTTTTTAAATGGTGGATGCTCAGCTAAGTGTTTCTGTTTAAGTCAAACCTGATTGTTTGCTTTACTGAACCAAACTGAAAAAATCCCCAAAGGAGATTTAAGCGCTGCTATTCTTGAGTTCTGGAGAGTTTGTGCTGAGAGATCAGAATACTTTGATTTGTAAACTGCGGGTCTGAATGTTAACTGAATGTTGTACAAGCCAGAAGTCGAGTCGTTTTTTGCACAGTTGCCAGATTTGGAGTCCTGATCACACACATGTTAAACTGTCAGTAGTAAGTGTCTCCCAGTTAAAGTAAGGACGTTATTCTGGAAGACTTCACAAAATCTAGTCATAATGATCTTACTTGCAGAGTGAATTCTTGCAATGAGAACAATGTAAACTCCTTTAACTTGTCTTTCCTATGTGTACACTAATATGAACTAGTACTTGGGTGTCTGTTACTACATGTAGTAGTAACAAATATACATATACTACATATAGTAGTAACTACAACTTGTATTATACCCTGTATGGCTCTACATCAACATACTTACTAAGCTTGAGTGTTCTCTTTTTTTGCTTGTTCAGACTCATTTGTTCTATATTTAAGTGCTAAAGATAAGCTTTAATTTGGAGTTATTTGTTTTTACTGAGAGCTTTCAAGACTCAAATCACTGAGAACAGCAATTTGTAAGCTGTTTGAAGCTTATTTCACAATAAGTATACTTTAATTTGAAATTCTTGATGATGTGGCTTGAACAATATATTTCCCTATCAGCTGTCTCAATACAGTTACTTCTAGGGCTACACAGTGAATTGGAGTACATCAAGAGTTGAAAAAAATGTCTACTTTCTCTCTCTCTTTTTTTTTTTTGTTTGTTTGTTTGTTTGTTTTTCTTTGTTTTCCCCTCCTCAAAAGGAATCTGATCAGCTGCCTATTCTGTTTTTCTATATGGTCCAAAGAACAGTTAAACTCAGTAAACAGCTGAACAGGTTCTGGGAACAAGCCAGGAAAGAGTTTTGAGGGAAGTAGGTTTGTGTAAACTGATACTGCTGCTGGGAAGGAAGTGGGAGAAGCAGCAAACAGAGGATAGTAGAATACACTCCCCCGTTCTTGGGGCATGTTGTCAGATAAAGTTACAGTCAATATTCTCAAGAGCTTTGGCTAATGAACCATATCACAGCTTGGTGGTCTGTCCTCATTAATTCTGAACAAAAGCTTTCTTATGCTGGATAGGCAACTTTATTTGCAGAAGCTATCAAAGTATAAAATGAAGAATGTGTGTATTTGTGCTGCAGACTTAATTTGTTGTATTGCTTAAAGCAATGTAAGCAATATCTGGTAGCAGTTTTAGACAAACATGTAAACCCTACTGCAATTGTCTGTCACACTGTTCTTATTTCTTTTCCTTATGTTGTAAATAGCAAGTCTTTATATATTCTTTCTTCCTCATAGCAATTATTAGTATTTCAAATCAGCTATGATGATGATGCCAAATTTCTCAGACTTTGTTTCAAACTTATGCCTCATGTGAGGGCACTTTTCCTACCAAAGAGGTATAGGGTTTGCTTGACCTTACTGAGGTAATTCAGACCCTACCTCATAAAAACTGTTTCTGTCTAGTTCTGCTGTTACTCAGGTATGTGAATACTTAAGGCACATCATTCAAATGCCATAAAATGCTGCAATGAAAACCAAAGCCTTAAATTATAGTTTAACTTGTAGTTGGTGATAGTACCTTTATCCAATTCTTTCTATGCTTTCAACTAATTCTTTCAACTATGCTAAATCTGAGTTCTGTTAGGGCAAAACAATAGCCTAAAACTACAGTCTTTTAGTACTACTGTTCTGAAATTCATCTGAAGTAGCTGGTAAAGGAGTTTTTCTACCTTATTGACATTAAGAACCTTAGCCTGAAAGGTGCTAATATTATCTGGAGATACTCAGTACTTGGATTGCTAATTCTCGTGGCTTGTGGGGATAGTGCCTAGTTCATAAAACTCAGTGTCGTCAACTAGAAGGTGAGTGTGTGTTTCTCGAGCTGTGAATGATAACTTTGATGGGCTTGGAAGCAGGATGCTTGATCTACAGTGAAGCTCTTGTAAATGGAGCCTTCTGCGTATGCAGCTAGAGAGGTCATACAGCAGGCAACTTGGGACTGAGAAATAAAACTAAATGTGGAATGGTCTTTGGTAAGTTTCCGTGTTCCCAAAGAAATCTCTTTCTACTATGTAGATGAGTCTTGGACTTGGACAGGGATGTGGCCAGGTGAATTGCATTAATAGTTTTTAATTTCCTGTAACAGAACTATAGCTATGATGATATTGTTTTTTTTCCTCCTGGCTCCTCAGGTCAATCGAACGTACTGCTGTGGAACCTACAGAGCAGGACCCATGCGGCAGATTAGTCTTGTTGGAGCAGTAGATGAAGAAGTTGGGGACTACTTCCCAGAATTTCTAGATATGTTAGAAGAATCTCCATTTCTGAGAGTAAGCAGTAACTTTTTGTCAGTTGTTAACTTTCAGATATTTTCAGGTAATTAGAAACCTTAAGGCCACTTTTTCCATTTATGTGCTCATTATTTAAGCTATACTAAGGATAGTAGAGCATCCATTCCTCTGTCCAAATGAAAAGAGCTGAACTAATGGAAGAGCTGTGTAAATTATTTAAAACTAAAATTTGGTTCATCATATCATACACAGTAAGGAATTATCTACTTTCCCAAAAAACTAACTTTGATAAGCTTAGCTTATAATGTATTTTACCTCCTGGAACTTGCATCAATTTCTATACAGTTCCTTGACATAAGTTTTGAACTAGTTTTGCATTATCTATTTATATCACTCAATATTTTTTAATGTGTTTTTTCTTGTTTGTTTGGTTTTTGTTTTTGTTTTGTAGATGACTTTGCCCTGGGGTACTCTTTCTAGTCTCAGACTTCAGTGCAGGTCACAGAGTGATGATGGTCCCATAATGTGGGTGAGACCAGGAGAACAGATGATTCCAACAGCTGATATGCCAAAATCACCATTCAAACGGCGACGGTAACATTTTGGTTTCCTTTATTAAAGGAAAAACATCAGTGTTACCTGTTTTAAGACTTGAGAATAAAAGCTAAACACTTGTATGTAATTAGTTCTTCAGAAGGCTAATTCACAACTTAGCTTATCATTTTCATTCCTGTTTAAAATTGGTGTAGTGAATTAAGTCAAATATTATTTGTGATGGTTATATTATTTCACTGCTTTTTATATCAATACTTTCTTAACATTGTAACCTCATGTAATCTTTCAGTAATTTAAATTCATCCAGTTTTTGTGAGAAACTAATTAGGTGATGGATGGGTGACATCTTGTAAAGCAGAAGAGATTTTTAGACAATTAAAGTTGCATCTTAATGTTAGCGCATAAATAGTTGTGATACTCTATGCTTTCCCAGGAAATACTGTGGGATGTGTATGCATGCATTCATGTATGTGCATATATACACAAACACTTGTTATTTCTCAGATGAGTGGTCTGTAGGACTGATTTTAGGAGACAAAAATTGCAAATTTCAGTTGCTACTTGTGCAGATATTTGAAGGTACGGCTAAATAACTCCAATAACTGTTAAAATACATCTATTTAACGTGTCATTACATTTATAAAAATTCTTTCAGCTCAAAGGAACAAAACTTATTTTTTGGCAACTAGATGTCTGTCCTGTAAGGTTTGCTGTCATAACCTGAACTCAGTTATGCCTGCATAACCTAGTTGTACATACCATATTGTAACTGTACATAGTCTGCTAAGTCTTTTATTGCCAGACACTTGGAATAAATCAAGGGAAATAGATTTTGAAACCTGCAGGAAACAACATTTTAAAAAATTATTTTAAACAATGCATATTTTTGAGTACTCTGAAACATATTTCAGTATGCCTTTTCATTCTGCTGTAGATCAATGAACGAAATAAAGAATCTCCAGTACCTACCTCGGACCAGTGAGCCCCGTGAGGTTCTTTTTGAAGACAGAACAAGAGCTCACGCTGATCATGTGGGTCAAGGATTTGACTGGCAGAGTACAGCTGCTGTAGGTGTTCTGAAGGCTGTACAATTTGGGGAGTGGTAAGTGCAACTGAAACAACTATGCTAGTGGGAGAGTATTCTAAACATTCTCTCTTAAAGGAAAACTCACTGGGAAACAAGTCTAACTACAGAAAGCATTCAAACTTTGTAATATGGTAAATGTCTGGAAATTGAAAAATGTAAACTATTCTTTTTTTTTCCTCTTGTTTTGAGGCACTGTAGAAGTTGTAACAGTGGCATACAAAATAAGTAGTACTCACAACATCATATCTAGGCATCATCTGTGATTGTCCTTTTCCTGTGTAGTTACATTAATGTTAACTTCAGTAAACTGACCATCTAACTGGATTAGTTTCAAAACTAAATGATTTTGTATTTTGTAACCCATGACATTGCTCTTGACCTTGCACAGAAAGAATTCTAAATTACAGACTTGCAACATTGTTATTTCTAACTATTACAGTAAAAATTGGTTATCAGCAATCTCATTAGACTTAAATGAGTAAAAGGTGCCAAAACTTCCTTTGCCATGTTTCATAGTCATTGGACAAAGAGCTGATAAATATTTTCTTCATCATTTTAGGTTGTGTGCCATGTACTTTTTTTGCTTTTTTCCTTTAATATAGTAATGTTGGTCCAATTACAAGATGGAAGAACCAAGGCAAATTGTGGTCATAACAGTAAACTTCAGCAGAGTAACAGTTTGGACATAGTTTTCTGACACTTTAGTACAGTATTTGTCCACAAAAACATAATTTCTGGTGCATATGCATTAAGGAAAAAAGCAAAATAAAACAAATCTATTATACCTCCTTTCCTAAATAATGTGTGCGTATTGAGAAGAAATGAGACTTCATGTCCAGTTGCAAATCTGGACATGAAGCTAGCAAAACTAGCTACTTTGTTCAGAGAAACACTTCTCTGGAAGAGCTGTAATACTCTAACTCAAATGCTTTAAAAATTCCTGGGCTTATCTCTTTCTAGGAGTGACCAGCCCCGTATAACCAAAGATGTGGTTTGTTTTCATGCTGAAGATTTCACTGACGTTGTGCAGAGACTTCAGTTGGACCTGCATGAACCTCCGGTGTCACAGGTATTGAATCTTCCCTGGTGACATCTTTCTTAATATTTTGAAAGTAATTTCTGATAACTTTCAGGCTCACTGTGTATCCAACCCTTTTGTATCATCAGCAATCCTTAGTTCTCAGCTCTGTAAAGCAATTGCCTTTCTCATGTTTCTTTGTACTAAACTGGGATTTATGCTAAGAGTTTTCTACATTCTTTTTTCATTCTCCTCTCGAAGTCTCAGTTCAATGCAATGCCTGCAGCTTTGTTAGTTACATAGCTATAAATAAGTTAATTTGTGACCAGTAGACCCTGACAGAGGGGGGAAAACAAACAAACAAAAAAGATAAAGGCATTATAAAGAAAGTGTTCCTTGTATAATGCACAACTTCTTATACACCACTATGATATATACACTACTAACATGTTTTCTAGCAAAAACATATATTTTTGCATATAAGATTCTCTCTACTAACTTTATCATCTTTCCTTCTCTCAGTGTGTTCAATGGGTGGATGAAGCCAAACTAAACCAAATGAGACGGGAAGGCATTCGCTATGCTAGAATTCAGTTGTGTGACAATGACATCTACTTCATCCCTAGAAATGTCATTCATCAATTTAAAACTGTGTCAGCAGTCTGCAGTTTAGCATGGCACATAAGACTTAAACAATACCACCCTGTGGAGGAGACTTCTCAAAACATAGAGGGCAATTCAAGCTTGAACAATAGTGGAAAGACAGAATCAGAAGATGAACCCCAATGCGTGAGTATAAAAATAGAATCTGAAGAACCAGGTATAGAAATGCAGTTTGCAACAGGGGTGCTCTCCTCCTCCTCCTCTGTTTCTTCAATATCAGGACTTGTGCAACCAGAACAGGTGGCCCAGCCCCTTCCAGGTCTTAAAGTAGAGTCTGATCAGCAACACAATCCACAGGATCATACAGGTTCTTCTGTGTGATATGTATATAATAAAACATTTTTTAACAACTTTTTAAAATTTTGATGTGAAGTTATAGTTTTATAACTGGCTTATGTTTTATTGAAGAAATCTTGCCTATAATTCTATAAAGAAAGGTGACATTCCAAAATGTCAAGCATATCTTTTTTACACAGATTATGCAAAATTCAAGTTGTATTTTAACCCCTTAGTACAACCTGTAACAGTGGTCTACCACTTCTTTCTGTTTCAGTAAAGAGATATTCAATATCTCCCCAAAGTCAAAGTGGAATTCCTCCAGGAACAAAAAATGATTGAACTACATTGGTCAGTGTTATTTCCCTACTTTTACTTTATCTCTAATCTTCACCATAAAGTGATGTTTTTGTAGAAGATTTGCAAAGTGACTTTCCCATCTCATCTTAATTGCTAAGAAAAACAGGAAGCACAGCACTTTCAATGATTTATAATATCTTTGGTATGTCTCTTCCTGACAACCTAGTTTATATAAAGTTATTAGCTATAGAAGTTGATCTTAATTTCTTACAGTCCTACAAAGGTGAGTTGTTAAAAATAACTGAAGAAAGTGTCTGAGGTGGTGATTTACTGACCTAACACTTTCCATAGAACTGCTTTTACTGTTTGATGTGAGAATTTTGCTTCCAAAACACATCTTCCCAGAACATGGTTAATTCTAGTGGCAAAATTAGAGAAGCTATTGGTAGTCTTGTGGAGGAAACTATCTTTGAGCACTTTAAGGCTTTAAAATACTAACCAACTTGGCAGCTTGTTTTGACCAGGTCATAGTAAATGTCTAATGGAACCACACTTTCCCTGGTACTGATGCACTTAATATAATAGCATTGAGTTGATGAGCGACTTATACAATAAGATTGTCCTTTTAGGAAGTTCTGTGTTACTATTTCACAACAAAGTATTATGGCATTGGACTGCTGTTTCCATGTGTAGCTTTTGAGTGAGCAGGTACTGTGGAAAATCAATGGCACATGTTAAATATGTAGTGTCAGCTATCAACAGTTTAAAAAAAAAACTTTCAATATTTCTGAATGTTGATGTGTAATCTGTACTTGACTTTCACTCACTCCATTTATAACTGTCCTTTTCAGTCATCAAAAGGAAAAATCCTGTCCTGTCCCTTTACCTCTAACACCCTCTGCACATTTAGAGTACAAGTTGGGTTTTGATGCAACTGAAGTTGTCTCCACATGATAACTTTATTTGTTCTAACCCTCACTGGGGTAGGAAAGATTTGAAACACTATGTTAGAATAGACAAAAGCAAAGATGCTGTGTTAGTTCTGGATGCATCTTTTTAATATCAATTATTACTCTTCTCTTTATAAGGGTCTCTAAAATATGTTACTCTATAAATCTTACTTTGTGCAATATTGTTTGTGTAGGCTTTTATATACATATTAGCACCTCAATGTAGAGGTCACTATTTTAAACTAATAGAAGAATAATCATCAGAAGATACTGCAATGATTAGTTAGAAGCTGTATTACTCCTTATGTGTGTGTATGTATTGTCTTCGGTACAAAAATGAGGACTAGGAAATACTTCAATTTAAAACTAATTTACAGATTGAAGTGGTAGTGACTTGTTTAGTAATCTGTGTAAATAAGGTGTTAGAATGGAAAGCTTTTATGATGAAAAGTGATTCACACAGGGGTGTAATTTAATCTTAGCAAAAATTCTAGACGATCAAGATTGGCTCAGAAATGAGCTGTCTGTTCTCTGGTGTTTCCCTGCTCCCCCTCCCCCCTCCCTCCCCCCACTTTTTATGTTGAGAGGAATTTCGTAGCTTTAAGGATTGTGCAAAGTAAAATTCCTCACAGGCAATAGTGGTTTCAGTTCATCCTTTATATTCAAAGATCGTACAACACAAATACGTTTTTTCCTTTTGACATGTCTGCTAGTCTTCCAAGTGCCAATTTCCCTTCTCACATGTGCTATTCGTTGGTTGTGTCGCTAGGGGGACATCGGTAAGGGGGCTGTTCTTTAACAGCAGCACGGTGTATAATCACTCAGGAATGGACAAGTCTGCAAATCCTACAGTTCTGCCCACATATCTTTAAACGTAGAATAAAGAGATTAAGAGCCACCATACACCAACTTCTCTGAATTATTTTAGGACCTGAAATAGAATGAAAAGGGAATCAATTTGGAAGCCTGCTGTACACTATATTGTGATGTCATTTTCCTTTATCCATTTAAAAACGTGCTTAGAGTGGCTTATGCTGCTTTTAAAACTAGCTTTTAGTGAAATCTGTGACTATAGTGTCTGAAGTATTCAGAAAATGCTGAGTCCTTTTTGGATGGCAGCAGATAACTGCTTGTATCATGCTCTCCTTATAGTCACTTCAGTTACTAAATACCTAATGTCAGATTTAAATGTAGAAACCTTTGGGGCAGAGGGGAACAGACTTTATAAAAAGCTATGACTTTAAATACCTTATCAACTTTGGGATGTAATCCAAAGTGACATACTGCTTTTAAACTCCACCTGGGATCTGGATATAAAACACAGGAGGGATTGGTTGTGAAGCTCATAGCCACACTCTAGCCAGAACTTAAAAATTCCTGCAACTGCACTGAAACTAACAGAGCACAATTAGAACATGTTTATGTGAAAGATTCAATTGTTTTTGTAAGTAACATGTGGCATACTGATTCCATAAGCTACAGCTATTTTAAAATGAAGTAAGTTCAAGCCATGTAGTGTTTGAGCCAAAACAAATCTCTGGGTAAGTCCAAGTAAATACTCATGAAAATCTCTGTTAAATGAATTTCTGATATTTCTTAAAACAGCTTGCATGCAGGGATAATCAAATGTTGGCAAACTACTTAAGTTGTTTTAACAGTGCTCAAGTGCTCACTTTTAATCTGAATAGACACAAAGTTTATAAATATCAATGCACTGGTCAGTTACTGTAAATTGTCATTTCTCCTTTTGAGGATCTGCCCTGTGATGTGTCTTAAAAAGAAAAGAAAATCTGCAGTCTACAGTTGATACGCAGGGAAGACAACTGCTAGTTGACCAAGAACATAGTGCTCTGTCTGTGAAGAGTGGTCAGCTTCAAGCTGGAACTCAGGCTTTGGCTTCTCTTGGAAATAGTGGTGGTGTTGAGAACAGGTTTCACTTGGGATAAGGATCAGCGGTGCTAAGGACGTGCTAGCAAAGCGCAGTCTAAAGATGAAAGATCAGCTTCACATTCCTCTCTCCTTTAGACAAGCTACTGCTCATTTCTGCAGTGATTTGACAACCTTAGAGTAATTTTTGAAATCAGACACCTGTCTCATTACAATATTCTCTTCCAGGAAGGTGAAGTGACTGAGTGACTGTTCTCAGGGGATATATAGTTCACGTTCTTCATAGATACAGGTCTTGCCACACAGCTAAGGGCTCTGTATGTACTCCTGTCAGTTTTCCTCCATGTTACAGTTTGGCCGGAAGAGCTCATACGGATCAGCAGAGCTTTGATGGTGAACATGAATTCAAATCCTTCATTGGGCACCTCTTCCCACTTAGACCTGAACTGAGTAACAAACTCCCCAAATCATAATTTCTTAGAAATGCTAAGCATTTGTAGCCATATGTTTGCTTAAGAGGTGCAAAAAGGAATATTTGTCTTTAATCCCCAAAGTGACCTCTCACCCGAAAGCTTGTACTGTATATTCTTATGTTGGTCCACTTCGAAATCCCACCAATATTTCGGCCTTCCACCAATATACGTAGTAGTTCTTAGGATGCAATAGCACATGTAGTCGAGAAGGTGTCTCTTACTACGGCACTCTTGAATGGTGTTTAAAGAAATACATATGCTTCTAATTTCTTTGTACAACATGTAAAGAGATTTCTGTATTGCTGTTTTGTGATTTAATTTGATTTTGATTGGCAGCTAAGATTTTTCTGTGGTTTTAATTTATCTAAGGTCTTTGCCTCAGAGGACATGTACAATTGCCTGGAAGACTGTTTGCTTTGTGCGGCCTTAGTATATTTATTGACATTTAGCAAGTGTTTTAAGAGGTTTTATAACGAGTTGTTTAAACAGGTGGAGCTCCACAACCTCTCTGTGAATACTCCTCTAACGCAGTGCATTTCTCAGTAGCTGACTGTACGAGAGTGTCAAATGTTAAGCTATTTCTTTGTAAAATAGTCAAACGGAATGCATAGAATTTTTTCCTGTAAAGTATTTTTTTAATAAACAAAGTCTGATTTTTGTCCTTTACGTGATCCCTGGATCTTGCTGTCCCGAAACGGCCGCGGGGCCGGGCGCTGCGGGGCCGGGGGCCGGGTCTGGTCCCGCGCGGGCCCCGGTGCTGCTGCG
>VWPW01024975.1:141809-217613 GCA_013389825.1 Crypturellus undulatus
TCCTGCGGCGCCGCTCTGCTACTGCGCGCTCGGCATTCGGCTGGCGCTGCCTGCGGGGGCGGGCCCCGCCAGGTGGAGCAGTCGAGCGCCGCGCCCAGGCGTCTCCAGGGTAACGGCGGGCGCCGGGCCGGGTCGCGGCGGAGCGGGCCGGGCCGGGCCCACCCTCGCCTGCCGTGCCCCATGGGCTCCCGCGACAGCGACGCCATCTCCTGGTACCAGAAGAAGGTGAGTGGTGGCGGCCGCGGCGGCCCCGGCGGTCCCAGCGGCCCCGCGCCCACCGCCCGCTCTCCGCGCAGGTGGGCGCCTACGACCAGCAGATATGGGAGAAGTCCCTGGAGCAGAGCGAGATGAAGGTAACGGCGGCGCGCGGCCCGCGGCCCCTCCCCGCCTCCCCCGCGCCTCAGCGCCTCCTGTCCCCTTCGCAGGGCCTCAAGAGCAAGCCCAAAAAGAAGGGCCATATCCAGCCCGACCTCATCGACGTCGACCTCATCCGAGGTGAGCGAACCTGGCTGCTGAGGGGGCCGGGGCGGGAGCAGGGCCCGCCCGTGGACAGCGGGGATCTCGGGGCGGCCCTGGCGCCTTTGGGATGGGAAGTGATTCGGCAGAAGCGCCGCGAGCCGGGGCGGGGCGGCCGGGCTGGTCGCGGGGCGCGGGCCGCCCTGGACGAGCTGTGGAGGAGGCCGGTGCCTCGGGCTCTCCTCTCCTGCTCGGCTTAAACGTGTCCTGCTGCAGCGGGCGCCAGGAGCGAGGCATTCGGGTGCTTTACCAGTAACTACCTGTATTTTTGCTTTTAATTCTAAGGCTCCACGTTTGCCAAAGCCAAGCCTGAAATCCCATGGACATCCCTAACCAGGAAAGGAATTGTGAGAGTTGTGTTTTTTCCATTGTTCAGCCAGTGGTGGATACAGGTTACCTCCCAGCGTATTTTTATGTGGCTTCTGGTGCTCTACCTTATGCAAGGTGAGCAGTGGGAGCACCTGTGCCGCAGGCTTTCTTTTGTGAGAAGCATAAATCCTTAAGCAGTGTGATAAGGATTGATCTGAAATGCTCATGTCTGAGCACAGGCTGCTGCCACGGCATGGCTTTGTCTTGTGTGCTTGTGCGGGGTCCATGGTCACCTTTTCTAAAGTGATTACCTTGCTTCCTGTGCTGTGTTTGCTCTGCTGTGTCCTGTCCATGGGGCTTTGGAGCAAAGCTTGATCTCGCTCAGTTCATAACTGCTGTCTGTGTGTGTGACCCTGAACCAGCTACGTAATCAGGAGTGCTCTGAGGGTCCATCTTTGTGTGAAGTTACGAAGATATTTCATTAATGTGTGTAAGATACTGGGAAAGGAGAGAGTAATCACCTGGGTAAAACAAGTTTCTAATTTTCATTTGTTGGGCTAGGTCTGGGGCTGCTTCAGGCAGCTTGTTTGTACCTACAGCAGCATCCAAACTGTAGTTGCCTGGCTTGAGTTCCTAAGGTGGATTTGATGTAGGAACAGTTAAGTGAAGAGTCTTTTGACTGGTGTGGCACAGGACTGACTAGAAAATTAAATTTTAATTTTTCCTGGTTTTAAAAATATGTGGATTTAGGAAGGCTCTTTTTGAACCTCAATATTTTTATCAATTAAATCTCTGCAGAATGTGTCTCTGTAGTTCTAGTAGCATTATATACCTGATTCTTTATGCTGTGACTAAGCCCCTTTTCTCTGAGGTGTTCTCTCAGCTTTTTTTTTCTCTCAGTCCTGTATTTATTCTGTGGACAAGTTTTCTACCTTCCTAACGCGTAAGGAAAGCTGTTTAGCAAAGGTGCTTTCTGTTGCCGTGTACAGGAACAAATCTACTGCACTGTGATGATTTATAGCTCAGAACTTGTGTGTGTCAGCCTGATTCTGTCATCATTGTTCCCCGATTTGGAATTTTGGTCTGCTGTGAAAGGTATGAGTTGCTTTCTCATAGAACACAATTTAAAGCAGCTTTTTTTCTTTTTTTTCTTTTTTTTTTTTTTTCTTCTGTGTGCTTTTGCATCCTATGCTTTGATAGATTTATAGTCCGCCTCACAGAATAAGCAGTTTCTGTGCAAAAATGCTTCACAGGATGTTTGGTACCAGAATTTGGAGAAAGAGTAAAACAGTAAAAATAAACAGTGAAGACAGAAGAAATAAGTCAACGAGCTGCCAATGTGACTTTGGTGTTTGATACAATTTTCTCTTTTACAGTGATAGCAGTTGCATTGTATTTCATGATGCCTGTTGTGAGTGCGAGTGAGGTCATGGGACCAATGTGCCTTATGCTGCTCATGGGGACTGTTCACTGCCAGATAGTGTCCACGCAGATGAACAGACCCACAGGGACCAACGGGCTCAGCAGGCGGCGGAGGTAGGAACGCTGCCCAGCTCATTTGTTGGGGTCAAGGCATGTGGCAGATAGAAGATGGTGCATAAATTTATTTTATTTTAATATAAATACATTATTTAACTATAAATGTGAAAATGAGTATTTTCTGTCTGACTTACAACCTGGACAGGTGCTGCAAATTTGCTGATTACAGACCATAATAGCTCTACTTTAGTTTGCAGCTGGACACAGTAGCTTCTAAAGTAACTTTGCAATCCAGGTCCTTTTGTGGCCAGAGGAAGGCATTATGCACTGTCAGGCATCCTCCAGGAGTTTGTTTTGCAAAGCAAATTGGAATTCTGCTTTGGCATAACTGCAGGGAATTGCTGATGTGTGTTGATAAGAGGCAAATGATGACAAAAATTACTTCATTTCTGGAAGATTCACTGCTGGGAACTTCTTTTTTGTGCATGTGGGAGATGTTACAGTTCATCTGTTAGGTATGTAACTTTCAGTTGTCTGACTCGGTGCAGATGCTGATAAAGCATCTGAATGCAGAATGGTGAGTGTGGGTATGACCTTGCCTCTGTTAGATTTCCGCTAAAGACAGCGTTCAGATTTTGTCTGCTGCATCCTTTTTCAATTCATTTACTAGTGATGTTGATGTCCTGTAGGTTTATGCAAAATTTAGGTTAATGCTAGTAAAACTTACTTTATTATATATGGAAATGAACGTTCTATGGGCATGACTCATTTAAAATAGCATCTACCGGCTGTTTAAATCTGATTCAGATTTTTTAAGAAAGACCTAAAAGTTTGTTTTGTTTTTTTTTTTTTTAAATCAGGAAATTACGCAAATCTGTGGGTGTTGATGGGAACAGTTGGTCTTTTCCTGACAAAGCCAGTAAAGAAGAACAATCAGACTCTGCATCCATTCTTGACAATTTATTTGGCACGCTCTTCCGAAGGTCTGAGATCTTTACTGGGTTTATTCTGTTTGTAATGTCAGTGGGCAAACAACATCTCAAACAGTATCTCAAAACTGCAGACAAAATGTGTATTGTCACTAATGTCACTAAAGTGTGTCAGTTTCTTCTGTCGTCTTAAGTTGCTTTTTGTTAGTTTTTCAAAATTGCAATAAGAAAAGATTTTCCTCTGGGTTTAGTAGTTTTAGGGCACTAGCAGGGTAATAGCAGGAATCAGATTGTGAGAAGCAGATTGTGGCCCTTTTTATTAAAGGGACAGCGAAGTGTCTGACAGCGAAGTACAATTCTGTCATTCCTCAGTTACTACTTAGTGTAGGTCCTGCATCGCAACTGAAAGAGACCCTGATGTAATTGCCAAAGACCTTGTCTCTGCTGTAAAAGCATTTAATTGTATTTTCTCTCACAGAATCAGAAGAGTAAAGCTGGTAGCTGAAAAGGGGACTGAGACAGAAAATGATGCAAGTGCTGTGAATAATGGCATTAAACACAGACATGCCAGATCTGAACACAGGCTGCTGCCCTTCAAAGAGAAAAATAAACTTTCAGATGGGGAAGAGAGTCATCAGGTACTAGCAGGAAAATCCACTTCAAATAGCTAATTTCAATATAGTCTCTATATACTGAAAAGTTTGTTGCTACTGGATTGATCACATCCAAGACACTTTGTTTCTCTACATATTTTTGCTTACAAATAGAAAACCTAAAAATCCTTTCTACTTCTCTAACCGAACAGTTGACATGGTGCTAATGCTGCACTGTCAACATATTGTCATGTGTATGTTACAACTGTCAAGTATGTTAAACATAGGCAATCCTAAATATCTATTATATTGAAGAGCTTGTTTTAGCTGTAGAAACATCAGTTCTGAAGCTGTTCAGTTAAGGAAAACTGCTGGTAATGATAAAAAAAAAAGGCAAATACCAAAAAGCATTTATTAAGCACTAAAAAGCAGGTCCCCTTATTATGTTCCTGGGGTAGGCATGAAGATAAAGACTAAAGCATCCCCTCAGGGAGGGGGAAGGACTGAGTTCAAGCACTGTGACTTCTGCAAAAGCTTTAAAATGTGAAGCTTTGTGGAGCTGTTATTTCTGAGGCGCCTCTAGAGTTAGAGGCTGTCACCTCCCATCTGAGGAGCTGAGAGGAGGATCTGTGCTGAGCAGCGTGGTGGCCCTACCCTGCAACTCATCTGTTTCTAGGCATTTAGGAAGAAGCAGAGAGAGGTGTTAGGGGGACACATGCCATGATTCGGGGCCTGCTGGGCAACAACTTGTAGATGTGGCTGTCCTTTTGGACTTGCAGTTGCTGGTAAGACACAGCCCCAAGAGTGGTTCCCCCCCTCGCCCCCCCAATCTCACCCTTTAGTGCCCACTGCCCCCTAAACCCAACCCAAGATCTGCTCTCGTTCCTGCTGCAGCAAGACTAGGGCAGGGACAGAGAGCTGTATTTTGGGCCACCACCGTGCTGCCAACCTGGCTTCGTTTCTGTGCCTCGTAGAGAGTGTCCCCATCGCCCAGCTCCAGCAGGGAGCCGGAGGCTGCTGTCGGTGCAGGGATCCTAGCAGGGTACCAGCAGTGCTGGCCTGGGACCTCTGCGGGCAGGCAGCTCAGCGTGTTCTTATTTTGTCTGCTCTTTTTCCAGAATGAGTGCACCAACATAGGTGGTATTTCTGATGAGCTTTCAAGTGAGGAGGATGCTGAGGCCATGGCACAAAGGAGTGTATTACGCCAGAGTGTGGACGGGGCCTCCAGTGACAATAGCTATGAAGATAATAAGAAGAGACCCATTGTTTCTCTGAACCAGGCTGTTTCACAGGTAATCATGATGAATTAATGTAACTTTCCAGCCATTATCATGCTATGGGTAGTGAGCTGATTTTTATTTGTTTTGGCAGGTCAAACAAGCTCTTAAAGGCACCAGAGACTCTGACAGTGTTGTGGAATCTGAACTAGAGTCCACCTTATATAGTCAGGTAATGCAAGAGGTGTGGGCACCTCTAATGCAAGAGGTGTGGGCATCACTGAGCCTGTGCAGTGCTGGAAAAGCCCCCAAGATAAACACCATTAAATGACAGCGTTTTGGCATCTTTGCCTCCCTCCCTGCCCATTTGCAGCTTTGTGAATCTATTTTGTTTAACCCCCAAAAATTGCTCTACCAGCAGCAGAAACGTGATCCCGGTTTCCAGTAATTGCTTATGTTGAAGGTGTTGAAGGTGTTGAAGGTGTTGAAGGTGTTGAAGTTTGTGACGCAACACTGTACAGCTTTTATGCTAACCTTTTGTTTTTGCAATGCAGAAATGAATCTAAATCTTTTATTGATACCTAAATATTTATGAACTGCTTTTACTTTATCCTTTTCTTTATCCTCCCTCCCCTGCCACTCCCACTACTGAAAAATAAAATATAAATCAATACTAATAAAACTGATAAACACTGAAATAAAACTGATAAACACTTAAAACACTGATAAAAAGCTTAAATATTTTTTTTTAAGTTTATGTATAAAGCATAAAAAACAACATCAGAATGAATAAGTCAATTTTTAGTTTTTAAAGTTGGAAATAGGCATGAGGTAATTGCTGTTACTGTGTGACTTCCTGCATGGAACTGCCAGTTACAAAACGGTCTGTAATATTGCTGTCAACAAAGCCCACATCAGTTTGGCTCAGCTGGCTGTGAGCTGACTTAGTTGCTGTTTGGAGCCGTGGGCCGTGGCGCTGTGAATGAATGTTTTCCTGTCTTCAAGGACTCAAGGTCCTGCATCAGTACAGGATCTCAGAGCTGCAGTCTGACCCGGAGAGACTCCGAAAGCACCCGGCACGACTCTGAGACTGAGGACATGCTGTGGGACGACCTGCTGCACGGGCCCGAGTGCCGCTCCTCCTGCACCAGTGACAGCGAGGAGGTGACTGTGAGAGGGGCAAGACGGGATGCGAAGGAAGATGTTTTCCAGCAGGTTGGTTCATTCACAGTAGCACAGAAAGCTGTCAGAGATTTTCTTCTCTAATTTTCCCTGCCCTTCCCCCCCAGCATAGTATTGTAGCTGCCCACATAATATGAAAGGTTGATCTGAATAGTGTGGCTGTAATGTGAACTACCAACCACCTGATGATCCCCTTCTGTCAGCTGAGGGAGAATGAGCTGAGCAGCAGTAATGAACCCTCACTATCCAGGTATTTGGACAACTCGTAATTCTGAAACAAAGTATTTAAATCTGGAATCCTTTTTGCAACCTAACCTAGGCAAAGTATGAATTAATAGATGGGCAGATATATATCGTATGTCTGTTGCATTTTTTTTTTTTCCCTCTTTTATAGAACCATTTGTTTTGGCTGCAGAATACAAGTCCAGCATCTGCAAAAGTGAGTGCACTGATCTGGGAAGGAAATGAGTGTAAGAAGGTGGACATGTCTGTGCTTGAGATCAGTGGGATTATCATGAGCAGGGTAAGCACTGAAAACCTCTCCTTCTCACACTTTAAAAAAAAAAAAAAAAAAAAAAANAAAAAAAAAAAAAAAAAAAAAGCACAATCCTTCCTTCCCTAGCCCAAACTGAAAAATAACTATACCTACCTGCAAATATGAAGTGCAGTATAAAGTTGCAACCTGTCTCCCAAAACTGCAGCTGACTTGAAAATTCTTGTGTACTAATTACATGTGCAAAACACAGGGAAGTTCTCAAAGGTGCACTCAGAGTCTAATGTGCACTGGTATTGCTGGATGTACATCTGCAATGTGCTGGGTTTTTTTTTTTTTTGTGGCAGTGGAGTGAGGTGGTTTGTTGGCTGAAACAGGAGGGATTATTTTATGCCATGTCTATGGGAGATGGAGCTAGAGGGGCTGATGCTTGATTGATTTAATGCTGCTAGAGCAGCCTGCCTTTCCCTTGATACACAAACAACACAACTAGTATGGTTTTTGTTGTCGTTGTTTATTTGTTCCTGCTCATCAGGTTAATGCCTACCAGCAGGGAGCAGGGTACCAAATGCTGGGCAACATCATCACCATTGGATTAGCATTCCTGCCATTCCTCTACAGACTGTTTCGCACAGACAACCTGGAGCAGCTGTGCACCATTTCTGTAAAGGAGCTTTTGCACATCTTTTGTGGAGCCCCTGCTAGCATTCCTGTCATTGTTTTGTCTGCTATCAACTTCCTTGAACGACTTTGCTTAACCTGGATGTTTTTCTTCATGATGTGTGTTGCTGAGAGAACATACAAACAGGTATGTCTGAAGGTACCATTGCCTTTCCCGAACCCTGCTGAGCTCCTTCTGCCTTTCATTAGAGGCTTTGGTAGGACAAAAACAGCTCCAACTGGCAAAATGTGCTAGAAATTTAGGTAGGTGAGGCTGCTAAGACTCCTTGTCATTAACAACAACACTATCTTGGAAGTGGCACTCCATAGAAGTGACATGTAGAGTGGAAGAAGAAAATATCTACAGTTTTCTATTTAAAGGAGAATGTGCCAGTTACATCACATCTCCCTTCACTGGGCAATAACCTTGTCAAACTGGAGGTGGATGCTGCATGGTGGCAGGGGGCGGGATGTGGGGAGGGTCATTTACTGGTTTAGTGAGAGCGCTGTGGTTCTGCTGCCACAGCAACAGCAGTTCTATCTCTGTCCCACAAAACCTCAACACAGTTATTCACGTGGGAGGTCCTAAAGAAACAGTCCAAATAGTTTTGTCTAGTGTGTCAGTTATCCCAAACAACCTTTTTTTTTTTTTTTAATTTTTAAACTGATTTATGGTTTTGTGTGTATGTGTTTTGTTTTTTTTGGTTTTTTTTTTTAATTTGCAGAGATTTTTGTTTGCCAAACTTTTTAGTCACATTACATCAGCTCGGAAAGCCAGAAAATATGAAATTCCTCATTTCAGACTCAAGAAGGTAGAAAACATTAAGATCTGGTTATCCCTTCGTTCTTATCTAAAGGTGAGTTCTGATCTAAGATGTGTGTATTGAATTATTACAGTGGATATAAATTACGTATTTAACACTTGCCTCACTATTTTCTGGCATTTTGGACATAAGTGGTTGAATATTTAAATAATTATGACCATTTGTGGAGCGCATTGTCATTGCAGCTGCATTAGGATGAAGTTTAGATCTAATCAGCATCACTGTTTCTGCAGCGGCGAGGCCCCCAGCGATCTGTGGATGTTGTTGTATCCTCAATCTTTTTACTGGCACTTTCGATCGCTTTTATATGCTGTGCCCAGGTAAGCTTTTTCCACATTCTTCTAAATAAGTAGGAAATTGTTTCCTACAACTGGGGAGAGCAAAGCAAAGTTCAAGGTAAAAACAGATTAGAAACAGGTCCTTTTAGTTTAACCTAGTTTCAAGAATGAATTACACCTCCCAGGGAAAAAAAAAAAAATCCCAGGCAGTAGTTGTAGAGCAGAACTATCTGTGCACAAGAAGCAAGGCTTTTGCCTCACACCAGAGAACCAGCATGTTGCTCTTTATTGACAATGGCCTTTTCTTTTAACACAGGTTCTTAAGGGTCACAAAACATTTCTGAATGCAGCTTACAACTGGGAGTTCCTGATCTGGGAGGCAGCACTTCTTCTCTTTCTACTGCGCCTCGCATCCTTGGGCTCCGAAACCAACAAGAAATACAGTAATATTTCAATCCTGCTCACTGAGCAGGTATTTCCATTTAGCTCATTCCCCTTTTTGTCTTTTTGGGATATAATTATTGCTCAAACCATGTTAAAAGATACTAGAATGAAATTGTAAAATTTATAAACTTGTGCTGTACTAAAGGGGAACACTGTACAGCAGTGCAGAACTTATTAAACACTTGAGTAGATTCAAATTCCAAAATTGTAGATATTCTTAACCTAAGCTAAAAATTATCTGTGTAATTTGGAAAAAGCAGGTACGAGCACTATTCAATTTTGTCTGTAAATGCATCACTTAAGAGTGGAAGCTGAGTGTAAAAATGGCTGTAATTTCCTTCAGTTAGTTAGAAAGGAGTTAGGGGTGAGGAAAGGGCTAAAGCTAGAATATTAGCATTGAGTCTGTAATGTCTGTCTGTTGTAGATAAACTTATATCTAAAGATGGAGAAGAAGCCCAATAAGAAAGAACAGCTGTCAATAGTAAACAATGTTTTAAAACTATCTACAAAACTACTGAAGGTAAGTTCCTCTCCTTAAAAATGCTCATTTTAATAGAAACAATGACTAACAAACATTACCACTATATGGCTTTGCTCTTCCTCGTTCTAGTCTCTCGTGTTTAGGTAGGTGAGTTCTCACAAAAAGGGAGTTATTTTATTATTACTAAGATTTTTAACTGTTTCTATAGCCATGGCCTAATATCTAGCCCTGCAGAATCTGTGAGCGAGTTGGTGCTGTGCACATTTGATTCATAGCAGCCTACTGGAATTCAGGTCAGTTGGGAAACTGGCCATTAAGAACACAACCCACTTGAAGTAAGAACTTCTTTTCCATTGGGAAACCCATTATTGACAGTAGCAAGTAGATATTTAGAAAAGAAAGAGCATAATCTAGGGCAATAAAATAGTCTAGAAAAATTATATAGCTTGTTATATCAGGCCCTTGTTTTGCTGCTTCCATTTCTACAACACAGACTTCAGATTTGGGATAGATGTTAAAAAAAAAAAAAAAAAAAAAAAAAAAAAACCACCTTTGAGCTGGAACACACAAGGTAATTACAGTGGGAGATTCAGCCCCCTAGGTTTAAAGTAGGATACAGCTGCAGGCCATGATTAGCAAAATCTGTCAGGAAAACAGTATTAAGTTAAAAGCCAGAAAAACATTAGTCACTTCTGGTAGGGACTAATTTTTAATTACCTTCTCCCCCCCCGCTTCCCCTCCCATCCCGTGCACTACAGGAATTAGATACACCATTCAGGCTGTATGGACTAACCATGAATCCATTGATCTACAACATAACACGTGTTGTGATACTTTCTGCTGTCTCAGGTGTTATAAGTGATCTTCTAGGATTCAATATCAGGGTAAGTACAGCTGCCTCATCTAACAGGAAACACATTGTAGGGGTTGCTTTTGTGACAGGGCCTGCTCAGTGGCAGAACAGACCCTGCTGGATGAAGCCCCATCTCCAGTGTCCAGGTAGTTGGGGAGGGGCAGCCCTGTTAAGGTTAGCCCTCAAAGCCAGAGGTTGGAACCCCTGAGTTCTCTTCCTTTAGAATGGAGAAACAATCCTGCTGTGTCTCTTTTAGAGCGGTGCTCACTGAGCACTAAATGCAGAAGCAGCTGCATGCGTGTCACTTCCCAGCCCTTCTCTCTCTCTAAGCACAGAACAGGGGCAGGAAAAAACCCTCTTCACCAACTGCTACTGTTAGTCTCAGGTTACCTTCTGAAGTACAGAAGCTAAAAAAAAAAAAAAAAAATCACATCAGTGTGAATTTAGCTGTTGTCTTGTGGATTGAACAAGATTAAAAGTAATTCAAAACCAAAATGGGTTTGTCCTTTTAAAAAAAGTGCCTGGTCATATCAGAACTGCTTAAACTAGTTTCTTCTATAACTGTAAAAATAACCAAAGATCATCAGCTGTCAGCTGATGATACTCCCTCTCTGATACTCCCTCTCAATCTGTCTTTGCAGTTATGGAAAATTAAACCATGAACTGATCAACATCAGCATCAGAAAGACAAGACCAGAGGATAACCAATTGCTTGGGCAAAAGGGAGAAATGCTCCAATTATGGAAAACTATAATTATGACTTCTTCAGCAGATTCTTAATGTATGTATCAATGGTTTTTTTCTGTTTCAAAGTTCTGCAGCATACAGGATAAATAGTGAAGTCAGCCCATGATGTGCACTTGTATTAAAACAAAATTAATGGGAAAAATAGCAGTAGTTTGCATTGAAAACAGCAGGAACTGTGTGCACACACTTCAGGGCACTGAACATTAAAAGCCCCATGGGAGCTGTTACTGGAAGGATACAGACGACTGCTACAGCTGCTAGTGAACAGTCAGTCCTGCTGTTCCAGGTAGTAGCGTCCTTTTTGAGGGAGCTCTGGAGTTGTTCTCACCTTTTCAAATTTCTGCAGGCTTCTTCAGAGCTCTTCTCAGATACATCTATGTATGACTTGATCTATTTATTTGAATGTGCTTAAGAATTTTTTTTTTTTTTTTTTTTTTTTTTNAAAAGGTCAGTGTGGTTTAGGCTTTGCATCTGAGCCACTAAAGGATGTAGATTGAATTCCACTGCATAACATTTCCTCTGTGCTGACAATTAAGTCAACTAATTAGCAGCAGTTGATGGTAGGTCTCCTGAAAATAAATGATATCACTTTGGAAAACAGAAGACAATCCTACAAGTAAAGCATCTATCAACTAGAGAATCCTGCTGTGTTCATGCTGATGGGGCTTCCTAGGTCTTTCCCTGGGGGGCAGGTACAAAGGGCATCATTTTGTTGGAGCCTCTTCTGCCAACCAGCCTAACTGCAAAGTGCCTGACCCTGGAATGCCAAAGAGAAACAGCTAGTGCAAGGCTCAGGGCAGTGGTAGACACATGACAAAGACTTTTTCTATGGAAAAGCAGATTATTGTTGTAGAAATGGCACAGGAGCAAAACAAAATGTTTTAATGACATATATTAAACTTATGTTTTCCTTCAGGTTTGGTAATTCTGTTATCTTTAGTATATTAGTAATGAAAAAAAAGAAAGAGACAGGACTTTTTCATACCTTCATTCTTTCACATAGGAGGTAAGATGGAAAAGGAGGTTTTGGTAATAAATTGTTTACAGTTATTTTCTATACAAGGAAAGGTTTTAAAATGTAAAAGTGACAGTTTTATATATCAAAATGTACAAATAAACCTACAGTACAAGTATTTCATCATACACAATTTATACAACTTGATTTGATGTTTTTTTATAGTACCTTTGTTGAACAAATGTTACCTGAACAGGGAGGCAATTAAACTTCCAATAAGAAATTGCATCTGTTTTCCAGAAGAGTATGCTTATGGGTAAAACCTGGGTCATAAACTATACTGTTAAATGCAGGTATCACACCACAAAGTCAACATGAATTTGTTTTATACAGTGCAGAACCAACAGACCATGAACTGGAGTTTCTTTTTAATATCTATATAAAAAATAATGATTGATTTACAGGTCTTTCTCTAGTCAGAACCCCAGAAGTATATATAAAGGTGCTGTACAATATATAAACATTTACACCCAGTACATCCATACATTGCTTAGCATTCCAAGGCCACATTGCTAAGTCACCTCATACAGTCAGTACAGATACAAGTTCTCTGGGAGGAGAAATCACAGACAGGTAAGACACTAAATTAGATCACATTAACAGAAAAAAAAAAGGGTAGTTTATGACAGGGAAATCATTTCAGTGGTGCTAATTCATCTTCATATTAAACTTCTGAACTTGTTACTCAATGGTAGGGAAGGTGTGTACAACTTGACATAAACAGTCTCCTGTCAAGAACACATGGTTAATATCTATGTAGGCTACTTCAAGGTATTAAATATTTTCACAGTCATACTCCCCAGCAGGGAGTACTTGTACATATGCTACAGCAATCAATGGATCGTCCAATGTGAAACAGCAAAGTGCAGTTCAGATCTCCTTAAAGCCTATTTATTTTTCCAAAAGTGTTTAAAAACCTCCTTAGGTTGTCATTTGTACTTCTGAAGAAGTACAACTCAGAATTGATCCACTATGCTTCATTAAACTTTAAAAGCATTCAGCGTTTAAAGCCAAAGATGCTGCTCAATCACTTTCAACTAGCAAGTTGTATTAGCATGAATTTTAACAAATAAGTAAAGCTTGACCTTCTGTACTACCTTCCGCTTCTACAAACTGGACCAAAATGCTTCTTGTACCACTTTTTGCAGACATTAAGGAAGCTATCACTAGAACTTCAAAGGAATTAAATCTCTTAACTTTTTTCAGCTCACTTTCCACACCTGATTTTCCTGTTGATAACATTCCTCCTCTTATTTTAAAATATATATTAGAGTCCAAACAATAGATATTATATCTCATGTTGCCTCTAGTATTATTCTAGTTAATGCTCTTAGATAACACATTTCAGATAAGGTAGGGGACACTTCCAGTATGCACAGGTAGAATTAATTTCATCCAAGAAGCTGACTACAGTGTTTGGCTCTGTCCTAAAGATCAACTCTTATCTTTACAGAGGAAAACAATCCCAATTCCTAACTAACACTAAATAACGAATGAAGGAAATTTCAGTATATAGCACCAGAATGACACTAAAAATAAATATGTACTCACATGTTTACAAAGAATACTAAGGATGACATCTTGCCACAAGGGAAGCCAAAGGAATTACGCTATTTAACAGATTCCAGAAATCTTTCTTTTTAGACAGATGTTTGCTAACAGTTATTATGAGCATTCTCATTAATCAAGACAAATAAAACAATTTAGCTGTGTTCATAAAAAGCAGAATTACATCATGTCAAATATAATTCTTATCTACATGATTTTATATTAGGTATAAAAATAATAAAACATCCATTGGAACAGCATTAGTGGCTCATCGCTGCCCTAGAATTGATAAAACCAACTCACCGATTTTCTTACAGAAGCAGTAAGAACATGGATGTTTCCTTATGTAAACATGCAACATGCTCTTGAAAAAAATACCCATTTCAAACAAAATCTTGTTTTCTCTGTGACTGGATTACATATGAGAAGGATTAGATTGACTGGATACAGTAGGTAACTTGGCACAAGAAGAAGTGAGTCATGATCGCACTGGCAATATAGGCATTAAATAATTTTGTTCAGACCCTACAATACTATCTGGGAAAGTTGTAGCAGTGCAACGTAGGGAGCAGCAGACACCGCCTCGGAAAGGACAAGGGAACAGCAGCTTATTGAGGAGTTTCATTTAAGCAATCCAAAGTTCCTTCATGCAGCTTAGACAGTTTAAGAATAAATCAGATTACTTTCCAGCCTCTAAATATTTTCTGAAAAATGACTTTATGTAAAGAAATGGTGCTTTTAAGTGACTGTCATTAGGAACTTGATTAAAACGTGTTTTTAAAAAAGTGATGCTAATAATGTCAAACCCGTTTTTCAGCCACACCTGCTGTTTTGGTGACTTTACATGCACTTGGTACCTTCCAAGGTCCAGGCGTTATTGGTGCTCTCTTGACTGGTGAACTGCTCTCTGATTTCACAACTCCATCATCTTTGGTTTCATCAAGTGGCTCCGTGTGTGTGTGTCTGTGTTGTCTGTTTAAAGTAACAGTTTCTGGGGGTTCCAGCCACCTTTGCTTCTCTGTGGAAAGCAGTGGAATATTGGAAAGACTTGAAGTTTTGAATTTGCTGAAACTTGGCTCTACAGAGTTTGACAACTTTATTTTTTCATCTTCAGAGGATTTTGTCCTAGAGTCACTGGCCCTACTGAATGGAAGAGTATTTTCAAATGCTGGGTATTTTCTCTCCAGCAGCCACTCTTCCTTCCTTCCAGAACTTTCTTGGTTTGCATCTTTCCTTGTGACTCCTATTTTACCATTTCTATTTCTCAACTGCTCAGCAGTCTTAATGTCACCCCCAGTTGTTCTATCCTGATACTCTTGTGACTTTCCTGATGTTTCTGTGGTTCCTTGTTTACCAAGATACTTCTGGGGACTGGCACCCCTGACTTGATTCGCTCTGGAACATTCTCTCTCGCTGCTGCTGTTCAGCCCCACGCATGTGGGTCTGTCCTCACCTCTTCTGGAACTGTCAGATTTGTGTGCGAGGTTGCCAGGGCGGCTTCCAAGGTCACCCTGTCCAGGGCTGCAAAATCCAGTCTGATGTCGTCCCTCAGATGTCTCGAACCTTTCTGGACTTGCAGACGTGTCTCCTTTTGTCATTTCCAACCCATGACTGGAGGGATGAACCCATCTGCTCTTCGTTCTCTGGGGAGAAGACATAGGCTTAATCTCAGATGGGATTTCAGATAAAGTGCTTATATTTTCAGGCACAGTGTTCCTGGCTTGTTCCAGTTTCTCAGACATCTGAACTTTCATTAAAGCTTCTCCTGATGTTGGTAAATAAAACACTTCAGATGGGGAAGTAGACAGTGAAGATGAAGATATTGGTGATGGCTCTTCATATATTACATTTGATGAAGGTGGATTATAACTATCCCAATCACCTGAAAGAAAGAAGCAAGAGATTTGACTAAGACCTTACAGAAAAAATATACTAAATATTTTAGAAGTGTGTTTACTACTGAGGTTCTGGGATGTTATGTGAAATCTTCAACTTAGATAAGATTATGTTGTTATGTATTCTCAAAATCTACTCAACAGTTTTCTGTACTTCATTGCTGTATAAGCTACAGTCATAAGGATGTGATTTTGGAAATAAACTTGTGCTTGGAATGCTCTGCAGGGTGTGCATGATCTCTGCAGGACTGACAGGGTCTTCTACCAGCATGGTGTTAGAGT
Source organism: Crypturellus undulatus (assembly GCA_013389825.1). NCBI lineage: Eukaryota > Metazoa > Chordata > Aves > Tinamiformes > Tinamidae > Crypturellus > Crypturellus undulatus. Next base: position 157,555 of record VWPW01024975.1, read on the forward strand.
CTGCATAGCAGAATTGCAAAATAAAATATTCCTAGACCTACAGTGTTAAGATTTATGCTAAAGAAAACTGAAAACAGTAAGAAGCTGAGGTTATTTGTAGCTTTGCACTTTACTAATAGGAAGAGATGAATCACAAGACATGCAGATTTACCAAGTCTTTAAGGAAAAACCAAGAAAAGCACTGAAAGCCCTTAGTGTTGCTCAGGTTTCACGTAGGGACACAGACTGGAAGCAGCCAAACCTGAAGGAGGAAGAGAAAAAGCCCAGAGCTATATACCAAAATCACAAGGGTACAGCAAGTCAGATTTCAATCAGAACTGCACAATTAGCAAGACAGGAGGCAACACAGCCCTGCCCCTTCTCCCCAGTTCCCTTTCTCCAGATGAGATCAGCAGATCTCATCTAAGTTGCTAAACCCTAATCTGAGCCCTGGCTTTGACAAAGCTGAAGACAACGATCCCCAGACCCCCCACCTGCCCCTTCTGCAATTCTGTTTTTCTGTCAGGAGGTTTCAGTGAACAAGAGGGTCCAGCAACAATTCCAAATGCCTCTTGCACATCTCCTGGGTGCACGTGCAACACTGCCATTGCTGAAACTATACCCACCCTAAGTAGCTGCCAGTAAGGAGAAAACTGTATCTGTAACAGAATCTTAAATAAAATTAAAAGCCAAATGGTGATGACTATCATATGTGCATAGAATAGAGATGAGTTTCAACAGAGCAGAGAAACAGATTACAAAAGTAAATATGCAATAATTTCACACGTGTTGTAATTTTCTTAGGCAGTTATCATGCAATAATTTTTACTAGAAGCATTCCTTATATTTGAAAATAATATCAGCAACTTGCACAGCTATCAAAAAGGGAGCAGCCAACCCTTTCAGTGAAACAGCATATCTTTATTAGATTCTATGCCATTGTCTCGGACCTGAAAATGAATTAATATTTTAGATTACATACTGTGATCTGGTATCAAGCCAGTCCCTGGTCTCAGCAGCAGCAAAACTTTATTCCCACCAGCCTGAATCAGCTCGATGGCTCGTGTGTGAGTGATTCCTTGGGTGGGTTCTCCGTTTATTTCAACAATTTGGTCACCAACCTGACAAGAAAATAGCAAACAGCGTAATCTTTATCATAAAGTAGCACAGTAACTGCCCTGTATTTCATAAAAGCTGAATACCGTTATTACAGAACAGGCTTCAAACATTATGCAGTTAATAGTGCTGAGGTTTCTGAGGCCAATTAGCAACTTGAAGAGATAATGGGCATCTAATTATAGTTCACACCAACTTTGTAGGCTAGTATAAAGTGGCTGAAATCAAGTTCTTGCAAAAAAGCCCGATGAAATTTATTTTGCAATACTTGGATCAGTCGATGGATGTCACTAGTGCATAAAAACAGCTGCTAAAAGAGTCCGTCTGGGTTCTGTTAAATAAAATGTCTTTGCCAAAGAAAGTCACTAGTTGGTTACTCATCATATGGGACAGGAAGCCCCACACTGCACTGTGCACACCACGTTGTGCTCAGCTGCTATTAACTGGGTGAGAAATTCCTCCCAGTTATTTGAAAGTACAGCCATGAAATGACAGCATTTTGCAGCTGAATAAGGACAAGCTGAATGTCACCAAAAGAGGGAGTGACCTCCTGTTTGGCAGGTCCAGGCTCTCCGTCCCCAGCAGCAGCTCCAGGGCACGTGGCCCCTGACCCCTCCTCAAACACCACTGCCCCTGGCGCCTGCTCTGCAGCTCTCGCAGCAGCCGCATCCACCCCCATCCCTGCAGCCAGGACCTGCACAAGCCCCAGGGCACTGGGGGCTGCTGCCCTGTGTCCCACAGCAGCCAGGGATGAAGGCACCCAGATGGTTGGCACAATTTACCCGCTCTCTCACATTACACTAACACTTCTCCTGCTATTGCCACTCACAGAGCTGCATTAGGCAGTATTTTACTCACACAGATGCACCACTAGAAATTGCAGGAGGATGAAAAACAAGTTAGGTCTTTCAAAGGCTGGTGGGACAAGTAGCTTTCTGCTCTTCCACTTTTCAGCTGCAGCTGCACTACTGTGACAACTTCAGAACCCGAACAGTGTGGCTTTGCACCTGGATCCTGCTGCACAGGATCTTGGTGCTTGATCTGTGCCTGATCTTGGCACACTGGCTGAGTTATATTATGTGTTTCATTCGGAAACTGGAGACTTCAATCATGCTTTCAAAGAAATCAAAAGAAAGTAAATAACGAGCATGCAGGCTTATTGTCTGTAGCTGCTCCTCAGTCATTTCCCAGGAAAGCTCCTTCACAATCCTCTTACAGCGTGGGTATCTACTTTTCAAAAGTAGGACCCCGGGAAGAGAAATGGGCCTGTTGCTCATATGGGGTGGAATCTTGCTCCACTTCTCTGCCACCTCAGTTCTAAGCCACCCATAGTCTACAGGCCACAAGGGCATCAGCTACTCCTGGCCCCTTCCACGGCCACAGGATCATTTCTTTTAAAGCCAGGTCTACCCACCCAGAACTTGCTATGTCTGCACAGTAACAACTGAGATGGCAGCTGTCCAGATACTGCTCTGCCCGCTGGGACCCTGCACTCCAAGTGTTATAAGGTTGGTACAAGATGTAAGTTTGTTCCCATTACAGGTAATTAAATACATCAAAAGGCCAACTTCTGTGCAAATGAACAGATCAGAGAAGACAAACTCACATGTATTCTCCCATCCTTGATTGCTGGCCCCTCTTCAGCAAGTCGAAGGATGAATAAGCCCATGTTGTATTCCTTTCCTCCACGAAGGCTGAATCCAAACCCTCGAGGACCTCTCTCCAATTCTACTGGATAGCAGCCAGGATTCTGTGGAGGAAGAGACGCAAAAAGATGAAGAGCTGTAGGCATATTTAAACCTTTATTTTTCTAGAAAAATATTTAACACTTTTTGAAGAAGGTGCAATACGCTATTTAACTTGAATTCATCACGACTCATGTATGATTAGGTATACTAGTTTTATGCTAAGTCAAAATGTACAGAATATTTTTTCTGTCTAAATTTTAGACACACGTGAAATTTCTTTAAGAAATCTTGCCCAAGAGTCTGGAATGACCCAGCTCCAAAGACTTACTGGTCCTTTTATAATAAGTATTAAGTTATACTAAGGAGAGAATCAAGTTTATAACATTAACAAAACATTCTCTGGAATGCTTCAAGTCCATTTTTATAAGCAAACTTTCTGTCCACATCGGGCACAAAAACCTTTCACTGTCCGCAATCATCGGCCACGATGAAGCAGTATTTTGCATGCCCTGAAACTCAGGTTTTTACCTGTGCCTGGGGGTGACGGCTTCCAGCTACTGAAGCAACAGCCCCCTCAGACTGTGACAAGTGCTTATGCTCGGGCCAGGAAAGCCTGTAAGAATTTGATACTTCTTTTCCAGGTTCGCCTTCTGTGGTGGCCCTTCAGAGGTAAAAGAAAATGGATGTTACTTTGCATTTAGAGAATTATCATCATAAACTTTATAATATATTTACAGTGGAAATCAATGCACAGCTGACAGTTCAGCTGACAGTTCAGGCTTCTTGCACATTGAACACATAAGTAATTGCATATAAGGCTTCTTCTTGACCATCTACAGCTTACAAACAAAATCACTAGGAGCACATGAGTGTCACCTAATGCCAAAATCTTCGCACACTGGCTGAGTTATATTATGTGTTTCATTCGGAAACTGGAGACTTCAATCATGCTTTCAAAGAAATCAAAAGAAAGTAAATAACGAGCATGCAGGCTTCTTGCCTGTAGCTGCTCCTCAATCATTTCCTGGGAAAGCTCCTTCACAATCCTCCTTTCACACAGACCTGCTTCCTCTTGCCTTAGTGCATCCCCACTTCATCCACAGGACATGAAGGACTGCTGAATAACGCCCCAGATGTTCCATTTCCAGGAAGTCATCTCACCTTTATTATTTTCACAGAATGCCTAAGGTCGGAAGGGACCTCTCGAGGTCACCTAGTCCAACCCCCCTGCACACGCAGGGCCACCTAGAGCACGTGGCACAGGGCTGCATCCAAGCGGGTCTTGAAGATCTCCAGAGAAGGAGACTCCACAACCTCTCTGGGCAGCCTGTTCCAGTGCTCTGTCACCCTCACCGTCAAGAAGTTCTTCCTTAAGTTCCCGTGGAACTTTTGGTGTTTCAGTTTGTGGCCATTTCCTCTGGTTCTGTCAGTGACCACCAGTGAAAAGAGGCCAGCCCCATCTTCCTCATTGCCTCCCTTGAGGCACTTATAGACACTGACCAGGTCCCCTCTCGGCCTCCTCCAGGCTGAACAAGCCCAGCTCCCTCAGCCTCTCCTCACAGGGCAGATGTTCCAGCCCCTGATCATCCTCCTGGCCCTGCGCTGGACTCTCTCCAGCAGCTCCACATCCCTCTGGTACTGGGGGGCCCAGAACTGGACACAGTGCTCCAGATGTGGCTGGTCTTATCCTGGTTTTATCCTACACACTGTCATCACTACAACGCGGAGTGAGCTTCACTACTGATTTTCTAGAAACATGGACTCATGTCAATGACTGCTCCGTTCTGACACTGCTCAAAGGCAGCCGTCCAGCGTAAAACTTACGAGAATAATCCCACGACATTTGTTCTAAGCTGCAACCACCCCCCTGATGGAGCTTTTCGGGTTGTTCGCAGCTTCCTTTGCCCCTGCCAAGAGCTCTGTACCTGTCTGCACCGGAAGGGTTGCTCTGTGCTGGTCCCAGAGGCCGGTGCTGTGGAGCCGGACTCTGCTTGGCAGAGTTTGTTCCCGATGGAGGACCACGATGTTCTAGTGAATTCAAACAAAATCAACAGTCAGACCTCCCAAACACAAAGGTATGGGGGACATTTCGCATAAGACCACAGCCAGATTAGGTCTCACAGGAGTTAAAAAGGGGAAGAGATTTTCCAAGGTCTGTGCCATAAGCCAGGAATCACAGCAGAGCTCATTGAATCCACTGAATGTAATTCCTATGAATTTTATTCTTATCTGAATTTTTTTTGTCAAACAAAATCTTTACTGAAACATATATGAACAGAAGTATTTTAGACTTGGAAGGTATTAGAGCTAGTCAGATCTACAAAGTTGGTTCATATATTTAAAATAATAAAAATGTATAAGAAATAAAAAATAGCACTTATTTGAGAACATATCCCTTTTTTTGAAAGTAAGATAAGTCTGAGGATCTGCAGGGGCCCTCAGGATTCACGGTTGAAGGTGCTATTGGTGGGGAGGAAACTGTCGGTTCATTTAAGCCTCAACGGAGTTTGCCACAGGAAAGCTACTGGAAAGATGATGAACTATTCTGACAATTAAATTGATGCAACTTGTTTTCTGGTACGTTATCAACACGAATTTTAGGCATTTTGCCTTCTCCCACAGACTGAATAAAAATGTGTAACGTGTAAACTGAAGTGTATTGGCATTTCAAGAAAATCTTGTAGAGGGTTTTTTAGGATGATTCCTCCCTGCCACACAAAATACAGTGACTGAACACTTGCAGTAAATCAACTGCATTTGTGGAAAATCTTGTTTCCAAGTACAAAAGTCTCGATTGCTTAAAAGAGCAACAAACCATATTTTAGAGAGCTGCCTCTTAGATAGAACCTTAAATGACACCTTGTAGCCTAAGATGGACTTATGTACCCAATTACAAACTAATGAACTCCTCCTTTTATTTATTTTTATTTATTTATTTTTATTTATTTATTTATTTTAACATCCTGAGGAGACAAGCTAGGTGTGTTCCAGCTTTCTGCTAAGGGTGTCACAATAATCCACTTTTGAGTCTCAATAAACAGACAAGCAAGCAAACCTCAGGAAAACATGCAAAGTGCACATACACCTCAAGGTAAGGAAAACGTAATGCTGCTTTGTGTGCTGCACATTGTGAGACTGAATTTCCCAGGTGTGCCAGACCTCAGGAGTCCTTCAGAGGACAGCCCGGTGCTGTAACTGTGACATGCCTTGGAGAGGTTTTGCCTCTAGAGACAAAACGCCAACTTTTGCTCCTGCTTTATACTCAGAATTTTAATTTATAAGCACAGCAAGGAAAAGGCCATCTGTTTGTATGAATTCTGCAGTCCTCTCTTCAGCCTGCTCGCTTGCATTTTTAGCTAACACGTGACAGAAGATGACAGGCTCCTGCTTTTGTAAAAAAAATGTTAAAGAATGTCATCTGGAGCATGAAGCGAAACTCGTTTATTCCTATGAAAAGCAAAGCTCATACTTGTGTGAAAGCTGGGAGGGAGAGGCGCAGGCAGAAGGGTACACGGTAGTATTTTCATCGCCCGTCTGAGGACAGCACTAGAGAGGGGGCACTGGGGAACACTGAGCTCCATTAGGGTCACACTTTGTGATGCTGAAGAGCTGCTGGCAGAACAGGCATTTTTCTCATCCAGGCTACATATATTATATTCTTCCTAAGTGTTATCTTGTGAGCAATCGCAGCAAAGCCCAACTCTCCCCAACTCCCCAGTGGGGGAAAATGATTGAAGTCCTGACTAATTTACATCCACTCCAGCTTCCTTCCCTCAGGGATCTGGCTGTATGGTAGGTTGCATTGAGCTGAACTGGATTTCTCCAGCTAAACCAACAAGAATTTTAAAACAGTAACACACTCTCTCTTCTGTGCACGAGGCTCTGCTTGCATTTCCTCCACTGTCCCCAAGTTCTCAATATTGAAACTTGCCAATTTTGGCTCTTCTACGTTGCACAGTTTTGACTGCTACTGACAGTTGTTTCTCTCATTGTTGATTCTCGCTCATATTGTTAATTTATCTCTACATTCTGGCTACAGATCTGAGATTGAGGAAATGCAAGATAAACTCTTATATGGAGCCTAGGAAGGGTCATAATAAATCAAGGACAAAATGCTTATATTAGGAAGGTTTCCTCTAAAGACAAAGTTGATTAAGATCTCTAGAGAAAGAGATCTAACGCAACCAACTCAGACTTCAATTGCATTATGAACATTGCCCTGGGCAACTCTGGAATGAATTAGATTTGGGGGAAAAAAAAAAAAAAAAAAAAAAAAAGGAAAATGGCCACGGAAAAATAACTGAACAAGTCAGTCTGCTTCAAGCATTAACAAAAAGAGAAAGTAAGCCTTTGGTATTCCATATTGCAGGCTGAGATACCACGTTACATATTTGCAATGAATATGAAAGTACAGAACAATCTGTGGGCTTTCTTCACAGTCTGGCTTTAGGTATTTATTATTTTAAAGGTGGGAAAAGCCAAATTTCTGGCACAATAACAATAGCTGATTTAATTAAACTCACAAGCAGCAACCCAGAAAAAGGTACTAGGAAGCAGGGTTGGAAAATAGATTTTTTTCCTCATTAAATGGTTGATTTTACATATTTATAATGAAATGTTTGTGTAGGAACAATGCCACGCTGAATGCAATGTTGCATGAGAGATTTCATTAAAAATATGAGCTCTGAAGATGTGACTGCAGCCACAAAAATCCATTCTGCTGTTTAGGAGACATGACTGTTGTGTGTGAAGAACATGCTGAGCAGCCTGGAAGGCTCTGCAGGAAATCATCTAAACGGGATTTTTATGATGGGATGTGACCATTTTTCAAAATGTGTTTTTAGAAGACACAACTACAGAACATTTCTGTTGTATTCTGGAGATGCAGTACTAGGCAACTTGTGTATTTTCACGTAGCAGGAAGAAAAGATGCAGAGTGTCTAACTGGAAAGTATCTAAAAGGCAGGTGTTCACAGGCATTCTCGTGAGCAGCAGTCTCTCTCATTTGAGAAACCATGAGTATTTCTCTTACTCTGCATCAAGTTCTCCATATATCTTATTTTTCAGTATAACTACTTCAGCATCTGTCTAATTCTGCCCCCTTTTTGCTGAGTCCTACAGAGCAAATGAACAAGCTTCACATTCAATGGGAGATTTTCTTTAAATTCCGAGCACCTCTCTGCATTAACTTCAGAAGGTATTAAACACCACTTTGAAATGCTTCAGTTTTGGTAGGACACATTCACCCGACTGTTATGCATCTTCCTCACCTTCTTCAGCAACGACGGTCAGGGTGACCACGTTGCCTGCGTCCTTGATGAGCTGCACGATGTTGTCATGCGAGAGCTCAACGATGGACTGACCGTTCACTGCCGAGATGCGGTCTCCCACCTTCAGCTTCCCACACTGCTCAGCCGGGCTGCCCTCTATAACACGGCCAATCTTGTGAGGAATCACTAGAAAACCAAGAACAGGCAGATCAGCTTTTTGAGATCACAGTTAATATTCATTTAAGTTAAGCACTGTACAGACTCTGAATCACCATAATCACCCCGCAGACTGTTCCTACTGCAAAGCGTAGCGTTTTAAAGTAAATATTGAGAGGTTGTTCACCAACAGTCAAGAAGCTGATGTGCATGATCAAGAGAGCAGCTCTCCTGACAGGTTCCTAAGCTGAGCTTCCAACCCCGCCCAAGAAGCCCCTCTCCCTCTCTCCACCTTCTCAGCTGTGGCTGTGCTGGGCCTAAAGGTACTGCAGGAAGAGTCTGCCGCAGTGTCACCCATCTGCAGGGCTACCTGGTGCTGCAGAGAGGTTAAGGAAAACACACATGGTTAACCCGTAATCGTCTGGGCTGCACGCTGAACCCCCGGGGCCATGCTGTGCTGTGTCATTTTGGCAGAGGGGCTGTGTGGTGAACTCTGAGAAAGGGAACAAACCAGAACAGGCTGCTGAGGTCCCTCAACACTCAGATACACCTCAGCCGGCCTCTGCAGGGAAGAGAACGTGTTAGCTCTTCCAGGAGCGCCCCCCTCTTCCCGGAACTTGGTACATCTCGTGGCTCTAGGTGTTACACATGTTAGACTGTTACACATTAGTGGTGTTAACCTTATCCTAGGATTAGCAACCTGAAGACAATAATAGAAGGGAACCACCTCAATATCCCTCCATACATGTTGCTCCAATTCAAAGGTGCTAAACTTTGATGCCAAGGGAAGGGTCCACACTTTGCTACCTAAGAGCTGTCCAGTGCTTGGGGCTGGACAGGCAAGAGTTGTGCCCGGTCAGCGAGGAGCTGTTACCACAGGACAAGCACACCACAACCGCAGGCAAAGGGAAGAGCAGTTCACTGTGCTGCTTGCACCTCATACTGAAGGGCATTTTGCACTAAATCAAAGCACACCAGTCTGTTCCTATACATCTAGAGCAATCTTTCACTCATCTGGGTCCCTAAAGCATAGCAAAATGTTCCTGTCCTTACAGAACCTCCATGCAGGCTTCTTAGTAACTCTATTTCCAAGCAGCACTATCACTTCTCCTGACTGACCTCTGTACTTTTCACGAGTGCTCTTCCTGTAAACACCTGTTTGGACATCCAACAAAGCCTGAACCTGGAATAGTTTTGACATGTACCTGGTTTATTAAGTTTTTCTAGTCCCTGCTCTCCCAAACATGCCTCCTCCTTTTGAGAGATCAAATTGGTAAGGAATATTATGCACTTTTCAAGATTATCAACAGGTATTTCAAAACCATGACAGCAAATCTGAAGCACTTTCAGAAAGAGACATCAGCTGAGATAATCACCAAAGATGAAAAAACATCAAGGTTTTAATGAGCCAACACAGAACAGTTACTGCACAAGAACAGCCATTAAAGCCTTCTAGCATTTACCATGAGTTTAATTTTTAATTACACTTCCCTTAAAAGACTGTTTTTTTTAGTATAATCTAAACCTAAGAACCAACTGTGAAGAGAAAAAACAGGGTTGCAGACTCCCAACTGCTGATTATTTGCTTTATAACATTCCAGCTTTACAGGAATGGAGCAGCTTCATTTTAAACTGCAGCAAAAAGTTCAGCACCCAGCACATCAGCTTACCTGTCTACGTCTGTGTGTTAGAAACAGCCCAGGATCACACTGCTTATATTTCAGTGATGAAATGACTTTCAATTAACTTCTACTATTTCCAATAATAGTATCAATCTAACAGATCTGTGCAGATTCCCTGACAAAAATGTTGTCTACATGAGTTCTGCTTGTATTATTTTTATTAATATCCAACTGCCTAGACAACACAACAGCAGCCCACAGTGATTCTAGCACAGGACACAATTTTCACAGCATCAGAGGGTGACAGATCCAGGCCCGGTTGTTACCATGGGAACTGCTCTTATGAAAAGCTCAGCAGCTCCGCGCGAAATGGACGAGCAGAAGAAAGTGGCCGAGTTCAAAGACACACAAACCATCATCGTATCAGTCTAGAACCACTTGAGGAGTTTCAGAAAGGTGATTTACACCAAGCAACTATACGAACAGAGTAAAGGCGGCAGGAATTACTGTTTTTTTAATGGCAATGAACTGAGTGTGTGGCCGAATTCACTGTGCTGGTTTGTGTTTTAAGGGCTGACACAGATAACTAACTCAATGGACAAAGGGAACAAATCTCAACAGGATGATCCTGGTCATCAACTCATGCAGAAAATGTTCAGTTTATACTTGGCACTGCTGGATAACTAGAAGCTATCAGTGCATAGAATACAAAATGCATTTGATTACACAGAACAAAACTGCTCTTGTGTAGAGGGTCACAAATCTGCCCATTGTGTTGGATTCCAGAGCTTCCTGCACGCAGCTTCTCTTATTCATTTCTGCTCACAATGTACCTTTTATTTTTGCTTTTAAGGTTGGTTATTTTGCTGTTTATCTTTACAATTATGCCTGAAGACAAATCCACATATGAGAATTGTAATACAGGATTGTGCTACCTTCTCACTTTGAGGATATTTTGAGGCAAGCATCCTGACTTCCTGACAATAATAAGATTGAAACTATACTTGCATTAAAATGCCTGTGAATTAATGAAGTGTATACAATCTATGACATTAGCACAGTCTGAAAACTGTCTGCATCCTGAAGAATAATCTGTGACAAATGTTTCACACTCCCATGTATGGGCTGGTTGAGTATGATTTATTTTCTCCCTGTTCTTCACTTATGCCACAGTTGGGTAAAAAAAGTCATAAATATGAAACAAGACAGATTAAACTTCAGTTGTTTGAATTATGAGAGTACTGTCAATGGAACAAGACTACACTCACCCAGACTGCTGAATATGCAACCTAACCACAGCGTGGGGAAGGGAAGATCACTGAAGAACCCACAACCCTGAGCACATCTGCTGAAGACAACAGCAGCTTTGGTACAAGCATCACACCAAGACCACCAGGCATCAGCGAAGCCAAGTACTAACAACACTGGGCTGAATATAGCACTTACCACCAGGTGGAGGTTTATTTTTTGAGGTGAGAATGACAAAGCCAAATCCTTCATTTTCCTTCCGCTGTAGACGGACATCATAGACCTCTGAGGACTGCTGGCTTGCAAACTCCACCCTATTCAGTCGAGGAGACCCATCTTGGCCTGAGATAGGCTGTGACTCTTCCTCCTCTGGTTGCTTCTCTCCTTACAGGTAACAAACATACAACAAATGAGAAAAAAATATATTCCTGTTTTATTAGGCAACTATAACAAAACTGTACACAGCAACATTAGCACCAGGATGAAGAAACAGTGCCTGCTTGGGAAAGCAGTGGGCAATAATAATGAATGTTATTGCTCCATTTACACAGCACAAGCAACTGTTCCAACAAGCATCCGTGAAAAGGAAAACCATCAGCCTCGTCCTAACTTTCAGTGTCCTACTTGTGCAAGCAGTGCAAACTAGTAAGCACCAAAAGCATCAGCATATTAAATTCTGCTTTTCTCCACTTACTCAAAATTACAGATGACAGTCTTTAATCTCAGAATTCATTCTGTTCCACTGCAGTAATTGACATGTTTCAGTGCAGTTTTAGTTGAAATGGTTATGAAAATGGAGGTATTCCTTTAGCCAGCTTTGGTATAAGCATCTCTCACAGGCACCCTCCTGGCAGACACGTACCACCAAAGAAGATCTTCCTCCGGACTGTGAGCAGCACTTGACCATTTCGTGCAGCGCTGGTCATCAAGTCCAAAACTTGTTTGTGTGATTTCCCTTTAACAGGCACTCCATCAATGCACATCAGCTCATCAGCAGCTCGAAGCCTGCCATCTTTTTCTGCTGCTCCCAATGGGATTATGGCTCCAATATAAATCTATCAATAAAGCACAGGCATTGGGGGGTTGGAACTGTAGAATAAGAGCACATCAAAATACTTAGTGCTGGCAATCTATACAAAAGCAGATAGAAAAGAGCTTTCAGAAGGATATTTTTAAAGAATCTGTTTATCATATTCTAGCAGAAATGTAGCCAGTGAGTGTAGTTTGTGCCAGCTGAATGAATGGATACAATTTGGGGCTCAAAACATCCAATACATACTCAGAGTTTTTCAATGAATTCTGGAAGCATCCTTATCTTGTGAGACAAGACAAGGTCAGAGTGTCTGGGGCAAAAGCAAAAGCTTTGGATAGAAACCAGCTTCGCCTGTGAAAAGTTGCCCAGACGGCTCCATCCTTTACGGTTTTTAGTGCATAGCTCTTGATAGTCAGACAAAGAACTCAAAGAGTTGCACTCCCCGTGTCAATTTGGTCTACCACACCCCATAAAGTCTCAGGTAAATGTGACACAGATGAGAATATGTTATTCTAGTTTATATGCTACAATCACATTCAGGTTAAATGAAAGATTAAAAAGAATTATTGCCAATAGCTGTCTGAGGTTAAGTATTAGACAGCAGATCATCTGTACACAGCAATTTCATGACATTGGCTTGACACCTACTAACAACTATTGTTATAGAGACAAAAAGACAATAAATGCTATAAAGTGCAACATAAGGAAAACTGCTTTTTCTTCCCCAAGAGAAATGCTGCTCTTCCTTTTATTCAATTCTATATTCCAAAAGCTCAGGCATTGAATCACAGCTGCAAATGGGAAAAATTAAAGTTTTCCTACAATTGTAATTAGAAAGCAATCTACCAGCATATCTAGTCCAAAAGCTTTTCCTCTTAACTTGATAGTTAATGAAATATTCCCTGACAGTATGGTATATCTTTAACTTCCTTCCAGGGAAAATTTTTGGCCTTTTATGAAATATAGTGCATTCCTCTTATTCCCACCATAACAAGAACGGACTATCCAGGAGTTTCCATAAAACATTTACCATTCTGCCTCATCATTGACGTCCTTTCACAAGGATCTCAAGCAGAGACATCATCTGAGCCAAGACTAACAGGATTAGGCAGTATAACATGCAAAGGCTTAGTGCCAATGTGCTTTACCCCATTCTCAAGATATAGCAACAACTATAGAAACATAGATGAGCATTACATGCTTCATGGAGTATTATTGTTACCAAAAAAAAGAATCTAGACAAACAGAAAGTGAACATTTCTGTTGTGAACTGAAGTCAGCTTTCCTTTCCTTGTCATGGTTAACTAGCCATTTTCACAGGATCACAGAGTGGTTGAGGTTGGCAGGGACCTCTAGAGATCACCTAGTCCAGCCCCTTCTCCAGCAGGGACACCCAGGGCACAGGGTCCATCCAGGTGGGTTTGAGGATCTCCAGAGCAGGAGCCTCCAGAGCCTCTCTGGGCAGCCTGTGCCAGGGCTCTGGCACCCTCACAGCAAAGAAGTTCTTCCTCACATGGAGATAGAATTGCCTGGGGTTCAACTTGTACCCATTACCCCTTGTCCTGTCACTGGCCACCAATGAGAAGAGTTCGGCCTCATCCTCCCTACATTCTTACCTCAGGTATTTATACATATTGATCAGATCTCCTCTCAATCTTATCTTCTCCAGCCTGAGGCCCAGCTTGCATAGTCTGTCCTCATTCCATAGATGCTCCAGTCTCTTAATCATCTTTGTCGCTCTGCACTGGACCCTGTCCAGAAGCTCCGTGTCCCTCTTGTCCTGGGGAGCCCAGCACTGCACCAAGTACTCCAATGCGGCCTCCCCAGAGCTGAGCAGAGGGGCAGGATCCCCTCCCTGACCTACTGGCAACGCTCCTCCTGCTGAAGCCAGGAGGCCACTGGCCGTCTTGGCCACGAGGGCACATTGCTGACTCATGGCTAACTTGTTTGCAATCTGGACTCCCAAATCCCTCTCCAAGAAGCTGCTTTCCAGCAGGCCAATCCCTAATCTGTACTACTGCCTGAGGTTACTCCTCCCCAGGTGCAGGACCCCGCACTTGTCCTTGTTGAACCTCGTGAGGTTCCTCTCTGTCCAACTCTTCAGCCTGTCTAGGTCCCTTTGAATGGCAGCACAGCCCTCAGCACACCACCATTTTCTTCCTTTCATTTGAATGGGACAAGAGCTTAAAATGTGCTTGAAGTTGTTTCCTTTGTCTGCTGTCATACAGCTTATAATAAAATCTAAACCTATGATTTAGTTCTTTAACTCTTGGTTTCTCACAGACACTCAAAATGATTACAGAGAATAAAATCATCTTTTGCAGTGCCTGGGTTACCATCAGGGCCGTTTCTGGCCTCCAAGAAGCTACGATACTAGACGTGAAGCTAATGGTCTTTGCTGCCTAAAGCAAAAGAGCACACAAAGAACACCAAAAGCAAGTATTAAGGCTGACCTTTAATGATTCTAGCAGTAACATTCCTGAATCAGAATGTGAGAGAAATGAGAATGATAGAGGAGTCATTCTAAGAGAAATACTGTAAGATAATATGTGGGCAACTGTAAACAACTTCACTTACTGGTTGATCTGGCCCATCACCTCCAAGCACTCGGAAACCAAAGCCTGACTCTTGTTTCCGCAGGAAAACATCCAAATCTCTTGTGTTTGGAGCTGAAACAAAAGTAGTATGAGAAAAGCTTTTTCAAGAAAAAGATGAAAAAAGAAAGGATAGGCTGATGAAGGCCACAGGACAAAACAGAGGTGCTTTCAGATGCAGCCCTGGAATAAGATCCAGACTATAATATAGTTCAGAACTATATTCTAGAAACACTGAAATTATGAGGCTTATTTCAGAAATTTGATGATTAGAGCACCTCAGAGCTTGAAGAATTAGAATTGTCATATTGTGGTAAGTTGGTGCAAGTTCCTTTTTTCATGACCCCTTACTAAATACAACAAAAATTTCCTACTGTATTCCAGTGTAGCTATAGTAACTGATTTTTGACATACTAAATTATTTGACATGTCAAGTTTACTTAGTTTTCTTTTTCTCTGATCTCTGGATGTTAGTCCTTAATGACTGTTACAAACGGCATTTTTTTAAACTGTCTGTACAGTCTTACTATAGAGCCATTTACATGAGTCTATCTGCAGCAAAGCTCAATTAAAATATTAACAGAGGGTTCTTCAGAAAACACCATCAGCCGCTACTGGCCTATCACTAAAACCTGTGCTTGCAACACTATAGAAGGACTGATAAAAGTGCTGGAATTCTTTAATATAGCTATGTCAATGTCAGCAAAACAGACTTTATTTTCTACTTCTTAGAACATTTATTCCTGGATAATAAGTGTTACTCAGAATATCTATCTTCAGATATACTGACATCGTTTAAATTTCACCTAAGGATAATGCTTAGTCTCTCAAACAATCTGTTTTGGAAGAGGAAATTGCTTTTATCAGGTCCACAAAGTGAAAAATTTGTTCAGAACTTTCTGGTCAGGAAACAATCTTAGAACATTACCCCATTTTTGTAATTAATCATTTAATGGTGAATATGTTTGGGGAATACATTGGAATATGCACAGGAGGATACGTGGGCTGATGATCACACATTTAGAAGCAATGTCTCGTGCTGATGGGGTCTCACGTACGCAAACTTGCAAAGGAGTCATTACAGCGCCCCTTTTCTACCTCCCTTGCTGTAACACCAGCCAGCCATGAGACAACCCCTCGCAGTCTAGTGAGGCAACCCCTATTATTGATTACTCGTATCATGGCACAGCTTTCCCAGCAGCTCTTCCAGGATATTTATAGAAGAGGTTTGGCTGGCACTCTTGGCACAACAAAAGGTTTTTGTTTATCCCACGTACTGTGTTACATCCGATACAATGAGTCAGTAGCTTTACACAATATGTTTCACTGACTGATCGGGTATCTTTGCTAGTAAAACCAGATAATGTTATAAGTGACATGCTGAGCTATAATTTCCAATGCAGCTGTATATGCCACATCGTTCAGTGTTCTTCCCAAGCGTGCCCTGAACACTCACAAGGTGAGCTCATTCACAAGATGACCTGCTGCACCAGTAACTGGAAAAGAACACGTGTTTTAGCAAGGCTAACGGAGAAAGCAAAACTTTCGGGGTGGAGGGGGGGTGGGGGAGAGGCAGTTTTTTAAAATTTCTGTATGAATTAGACACTCCTCAAAATGCTGTATATATACAAAATAAACGGCTAAGATGAAAGGCACAACAGTTTTACCACATTTATGACATACAGGAAGCACTATTTCCTAATTAATAATTCCAAGTTGAAGTTGATATACTCACGCTTGTCCTCATATATAGTCTTAGACTTCAAGTAGACTTCTGAAGGGTCTAGCTTAGGAGAGCCTGATCTCACAGCAGTGGGTGGAAAAGGCATAGGCTGTGGGATGGGATCGCTGAGAGCTTCTAGACTCCCTGAATCGTCTTGCTTATCTTTCTGAAACAGATCCCCCCATTCCCACAAGATCCATATTAAACCAAAAGCGGTAACTGCAATTGTTTACACATGCCTGCAAAGGCAATAAATATCAAGTCAAAACACACAGCAAACCAAGGAAATAAGGGCATCGTTTCAACTCGTTTTTCCAAAACATAAGCTGTGTTCACAGCAGGTGTCTGACCAGACTGCCAAAGGTTTCCAGATGGGTCCTGAAACTCTACTCAAGTTTGGGCTTAGAAGGTTAGTCCAGGGACTGATGCTCACAGACAGACCTCTGTGATTCCTCATGACTGCACACTGAATCATGCTCTTGCTTGCGAGTCATTTCTGGCTATTACAGAGTGCTAGCAGCTCAGCGTGCAACTGCCTCCCCCCAATTTCAAGCTGTTGAATTATATCAAAACAACAGAAGAAACATGAGGTATCTTCAGTATCAGGTTGACATTATAAAGTACTGAACAGGAGGAATACAATGGAGTATTACAAGGTATACATGCCATCAGGAATACAAACTCAGTACTTGCATTTTTCTGTTAATGATGTTTCTGCAGCATTCTAATACTATTTCAAGGACACCAAGTATCCTTGTAGTCTCCCATCCTAATTTCCAGTGGTTTATGCACTAAAGTAATTTTAAATATTGATTCTGGGCTGAAGCCCAAACTGGAAAACTGGAGCATGGCGGTCTGCATGCGTCTGCGCATGCTAAACAAAAACACAATTAGAAGAGACTTAGATGCCCTTTTAAGAAGGCTGGAAGAAAATTCCCCCAAGGCACTTAGTAGTTTGACACTTCTTGTATGTTTATAAACATAAGACCGTGCCCTTTTTGACTGAGTTAGTTTGCCAGGCTGCTTAATGCCACTGAACATTGAGTGCTCTGTGGGAAAGCTGCTCTCACGTGTCTGCTAGAATGCGAGACCCTAAGTCATAAGTATTTTTAGCATGCCTGCACAGAGTGCACCGAAATAGGAGCTCTGCTGACAACACTCGTGTTCTCAAACTAAACAGATTTATACCGTGATGTCTTTGGTTTAGACAGCTGTATTCTCACAAGGAACCAAACCTACCCATTTTATAGTGTGGTCTGTTTTAAACATAGTGAACTTGTGCACACAGCAGGTAATGGGGTTTTCCTAAAACTAAATAATTTCTGGTGTACAAGAAATATTCTTAAAGAAACATGTCTGTTATTGAGATGGGCAGTGGTTTAATGAGAAGTGTTTATGACAAAAATATATGCTACTGTGAATATTATTAAAGCTCTGTGTATTTTATTAATCCCAAAGATTCTTTACAGGACTAATATATATCAAAGATATCCCAATGGATCAGACTTTCAAGAATAATGAACATCAAACAAGAAATATATAGCTATGTAGAGATTTTTTTCCAACATATGCATTTAGAGATAAGGAAGCATTTTAAGAAGGGAGTTACTAACCAGTTCATTAATTTTATGTCAGGATTGAGAAACATCAAAGTATCTTAAGCATCCTTTAGAAATCCCATTTTAATATAGGACAGAGATAATTAGCAAAGCAAAAAATGAGATGCTGTATTTTGTTTCCTCTTCAATGAGTATTCTGACAGCAATTACTTAGACAATTAATTTGTGCCAGCTAAACAGAGATGGTTCTGCCAAATTATTCTTGTAGATTATCACAGGAACTAGAATCAAGAGATGAGGTGACAAAAGCAATTCAAAGTATGCACACAGAGAAATATCAAGTCACATTTCTACTAGTAGCAATTTCAAGTACAGTGACAGAAAGGGAATCGTGAAAGAATTGTCACAGCAATGTCATACTTACAACACTACGTGTATAATCAAGACCTTTGCTGCATTTTTCATATTTCAGCAGTAAGAAAGAGCAATCCATCACCATTAAACAACTCAAAAACCTCACATGGCAGTGGAAGATTTCTACATTAATCAGACCATACATTTGAGTCTGTTTTACAACCAAAAAACTTGTAATCTCTCCATCAGAAACGAAGAAAAATGCATCATTAATACTCACCACTTTGGCAGTTTTGGTAGGTGAAGGAGGACCTAAAGGAAAAAGAAGAAAATGTCTATGTAGAATGAAATTTGAAATACCAGATCATCACAACCACAACAGCATTAAACCTGTATAAACCTGCATAAACCTGTATAATCAGCTCCTCTTGGGCTGAAACCGATTACTGATCAGTCATTGCATTTCTTCTAAAATGCAAAGCAAACATTCAGTCGACCAAACCATCATTCAGAGAATATCTCAAGCTAGTGATCGGTTCCACCCTGCAGCTGATGCTTCCTCCCGCTGCTTGTGATCACCTGCCCATTGCAGCCAAGGTTCCTGGAATACATTTGCAAAGCCTCAACCTCCCAGCCATCAGGTTGCTTGCATTACCGTAGAGACCGCATTTTTTCTTTAACTCATCCCAGAAGTTTGGAAGAGACTGTGCATAAACATCTCATAACATTTTTGTAAAAACAAAACTAACTCCATGTTCTCACCCCAAATACCCAAGGGTGTAAATTAAACTTAGAATATGATAGCTTAGAGACATAATAAGCTACTATTTAACTTTAAAAGCTGCACATAATTCATGCATCCCACTGCAAAAGGTCTTTTAAAGAGCATAGAACTGCATGTGATAAATGCAAATGTTACATATGTACCTCCTCTTAAGATAAGCAGTGGCACCTCTGTTCCTACTGGAAATTGCTTCAGCACCTCTACCACCTGCAGATGTGTCAAGGTCTGTACGTTCTGATGACAAATCTCTTTGATTACATCTCCTTTCTGAAGGCCTTGGCACCACTGACTGTCTAAAATCATTTTCACCTTCTGTCCTGTAGGACTGTCTGCAATGGCAAACCCAAAGCCTTTAGGACCTTTGACTAGAGGAATGGTGACCAGCTCTGCTTGAGATCCTCCCGAAGATGCCACAGAGACTCTCTGCTCATTTGTGTCCACAGAAGGGCCATTCAGACGACCGTTGACTAACACAGGGCCCGGCTTTCCATTCTGGTTCAGTATGACTGTGCCTGGTATTAAATCTTGACTGGGCACGCAAACATCTCCTTTGGTCACAGGCGGTCCATTGATAAGAGGTGTAGCTGTCACTATATCTACAACAGAGTCTTCATTGTCCTCAGGAAGAGGATAACCACGACACAAAGTCATGGTCACATACTGGTTGACAGGAACCAGTTGAAACATCTGGACAACATCTGCATGGGTATGACCAAGGACACAATTCCCATTTATGTCGACAATTACATCACCTGTTACAAAAGGAAATTCAAAGCATCAAATTCACAAATAAAGCTACCCAAATCTCTGAAACATTTTTAGGCTTAGAACAAATTCCTAACTTGAGAAAATTATTGTACAATCCTTAAAAATAATGACTGGGGGTTGTGCTATTACCTCTTAACGATCTTTTGCCAAAAAAAGCCTAACGGATCTCCTATTTGTGCTTGTTCTATTTCAACCCAGAACACAGTGTGCTAAATATATAAAGTTTAATCTGCAGCAGATTTAATAAATGATACTATGCAGCCAGAGAAGATAAAACAGTGCATGCACATTACTGCAAGCAGATGTCTTATGCTTTAATTCATATTGTACTGCCTTCTAAACTCAATCCAGAAAAAAATCACATTTTTTGTTGTTGTTCTTATAATTATTTTAGAACTGGCTATAACTTCGGACGTGTCCACACATATTCCGTGTCCCTATACTGACAACTACATGGTTAAAGATGTATTTCCAGTATGAAGTGGAAGTAGTTTCAGATCCTGAAACCTTATTTCAAAATTATAATGTTCATTATGCACCTTGCACACGCAGCAATTGTTAATTAGAAGGCAACACAAAGTTGAGAGAAATAGCACTTTACCTGGGGCAATTTTCCCATCCTGTGCAGCAGGTCCATCTTTTAACACATTCTTCACCTGCAGAAACTCGTCAGGTCGGTCCCCTCCAATGATCGTAAAGCCAAATCCCATTGCACTTTTCTTCAGGGATGTCCGTATGAGGGCTCCAGTAAGTTGGGCTGGATCTCTGGTGAAGGGAGACTTCTCTACTCCTGTGCATGGCAAGATTCAAAACAAGCCACTATCAACAATGCTGCTAGGAGGTGGCCATTAAATCCCCAGCTGATGGTAGCTGTGAACACGTAACACGGATAATCAGAGAGGAGGAAGATGGTATTTTAAAGGCTGAGGACCAAAGCTCTCCAGGAGGCTTCCAAGTTAAGGGAAGAAAAAGACCTGAAGATAGAAAGGTTGGTTTTGATAAGTATATTTCTAAAGATATTGTAAGGGTTAGTGATGTTTTCTGAATAAGAAGTTGCCGTTTATGACTAAGGAGGAATTAAAGACGGTGTTAGGAATGCAGCATTCTTATTAAGAATGCAGGTCTGAACTCATCAGTCTGTATATACATGGGTATCTACTAAGCCTGCAGCAAAAGTAATGTCATGATATTTTTACATGCTCAGAAAACAAACATTAGTTAACTTCTGCAGCATGTTATGGAATAAAGCAGACAAGGTACCGCTGCCTTCATTCCACAGCTCAATCGATTGACTGGGAGAGTTGTATTTTTCAAGATATCAGTAAGGATCACAACAGAGAGGGAATCTCTCCATCCAACTCTCCAGCCTGTCCAGGTCTCTGAACAGCAGCACAGCTACCTGGTGCATCAGCCCCTTCTCCCAGGTTTGTATCAAAAGCAGCTTTGCCAACAGTGCCCTGTCCCTTCATCCTCAGCACTGGTAAGGTGAACAACATGTCAGGCAAATCACACCACCAAACAAAAGCTGACACAGTGATTACCACAGAGTGAGCCATCTAGCCTGCAAAAAAATATATAATGGGTCTTCAGACTGCAGAATTACGTATTAAAAACTATTGAAATATGGAAATGATTAAGTTATTTTTTGCAGTCATTATACATATTGATTTAAACAAAAAATCCTGTATTTTAAATCATCAGAATAAACACTAACTAGAATATTTAGAAGTACTGGCAAAAAAAGCAAACTTACTTGAACTGATACTCATCAAAATCTTAAATTTTCAGGCTATTTTTCATTATTTATCTATAGGTATCAGTAACAAAGAACCTAATATTAAGTGATACCTGATTTTGAAGGGCCAACATCAGTTTGTCCTAGCTGTTTTTTCCTTTTGGCTTCCAACACTGGGTTTTCAAACTGAGTTTTCTGATTAATATGGCTGTAAACACACAAGAAAGAACAATGTCGTAGGAAAGCCTACTTCACAGGAAAGACAACCACAAAAAATACACCCCCAATATTGTTATTATCTCATATACCCCTGAGTTATTTGTGTGCATTTCTCTTATGGAGATGAAAAACAAGTAGCACAGTAATTCATTTGAATAAGGAAAATGTATTTCTACTGAGTATGTTTAGGACTTATACTGCATTATAATCTATACATACTGCATATGAACTGCTTCCTTATTTTCTGCTAAAGTTAACAGCTACTACTTACTCAACATAGTAGGTTCCATACTGAGGGTCTTCTATTTTTTCCCATCCGTAAGGAAGTTCTGCAGTCAGAAAAAAAAAAATCCTCATTACAGTGGTAAGCCATCTGCAAATATCAGAGTTCTTATGAAATAATGAATAATGACAGATTACAGAGTTAAGAAAAAAAGATAGAGAAAACACATGCCTTTTCTCTTTCCTTCATTTGTTTGAGGCTGGTCGTTCTAAATAAAAAGCTTTTAGCCTGCTGCAGGGAATTTGAAACCAATACCTGTAGCTCATTGTTCTCGTTTTAGTAAATGAGGAAAATTTACATTTAATGCAATTATGCTGCTTTAAACATATAATAAATAAGATACAAACTAACCTGCTTAGACATGAAAAACATATAAAGGGGAAAGGAAAAAATGCCTGTGTTCTCAAATACAGCACCAAAAAAAAGGACTATAAACTTCTTATTACATCCATCCCAAACTTGAAACATCATATGTCTCCATTCCATTTTTCAGCTTGAAATTAAGACCACCCAGCAGGATTAATGCCACCTTTATTCATTCTCTCAATAACACCAGCATATTTCACTGCATTCTGACAACGTTTCAGCATTCAGTCAACTCTAAAAGCCGTTAGTCAGACATACAACAGGCAGAAGTGATGAATAAGACGACAGCCCCCATAATGGGAGTCTCTTTTAATATGTTATTGTTCTGATGTCCACAGTACAGTGCAGACACAGCCAAACTAGATGGTACTTCTTTAGCTCTGGCAGCATCAAATTCAACACTAGCATGTCCTGCTGAGCAGACTAAATGCAGTTCTGTGCAGTCACTGTTTGCTCTTGCAGCCCTGAGCAAGCTAGCTTATAATGACTAGCACTCAGTCTTTTAGACAGCTCTAAATTGGGGGTCTAAGATACAAAAGATTTATGTGAAATAAAACCAAATACTACAAAAACTCGCAGACATTTCAACCGTTCGGAAAAGTTCGGAAAGCTGCTTTCTGTAATGAATTCACATTCGAGCCCGATGGTGCCCAGGAGGAGCACATTACTGACCGAAGGTGGTAACTGGTTAACACAGAGGTCCAATAGCATAACTATTCTTATTACCTCGCCATCGAAATTTAAATACTAGAATAGATAAGTTAGTTACCTAGACTTTTGGAAAGCAAAAATTTCTACATAATCTTGTTTGAGGCTGCTCTAAGTTTGAAGGTAAGAACAAATTTCCTACCATATAACAGTATCTTACCAATAATTAATATTAGCATAATTCCACATAATTTGACAAGAGACCCAGTAAGACCATTCATTTAAACGCCGCTCATTTGGATATTTTGCACTCGTCTATTTAAAGTGCCCTTTTTATCCTATGGTAAGCTGTACATACTTTAATAAGCAGTAGAACGAGGCAGTTGCTCCAGCTGGCTTCATTATGAATACATGATTGTTAGGCTGTGCAATTTAGAAACATGACAGACTATTCTGAGTGAGCCTCAGCTTTGTAACGTGTCAGATGTTTGCAGGAGACAGAGTTATTTGTTACTTTTTTTTTCTTTAGCTGACTAAATTGCACGACTATGTAGAAAAGGGTTGCTGGAATTGCCTGTAAGCCAATCATAAACATACTGACTACAAATCTGACCTGTAAGTAACGGGATGAAGACTTGGAGTCAGTTGCGCCCTTTACTTACATATTCATGTATTATATCACATGTATTATGTATTATTAGATGTATTATACCACATTTTCTTTAATTATTTGTATATTTCAATACTTACGGACTTTTCCCTGCTGTTGTATTCCATCCTCACAACAATTTCCAGTGAGATCTTCACTAATATAACCAGTTCTCTCCTCAGCAGTGATAACGTAGAACAAAATATGTCATTCTCTTCTCAGCAATGTAGCTATATCCACAATTCAAATTCCTCCACCCCAGGAGAACTATGCTATGGTATTCCCAGTGTTTGGTAACTTCTTATTACCACTAAATTATGGACACTCAGCACTACGCTGTTCACTCCAGAGTCACGTGTTTCAGGAAGAAGCCCCCATCTCAGCATTAATCCAACTGTGATGAAATCAAACACTTGTGAGACTTAAAGGGAAACAACTGAATTCTGAATATCTTACCTCCATCTTCACAGTCTTCAGGAGCTTTGGCTTTCTTACAGAGCCGAGGGTCAAGCCACGTGGTTGTCTTGGTGTTATGGCTGTGGAACAAAACACAGGGCATTGAAAGAAGAGAATTCCCTTCAACCGAGGAGACTTGATTGCGCTTCTAAGTATTTCCTATCACAGGCAAACTGTAGCCTTTAGACAATTTAACCTCTCCGTGCACCTCAGTCACATCACAAAATGCTAAAAAGAATCATGATGCTCAGAATACCAGCACACGGAGACTGCAGCACGCACAGGAGAAACACTCCCCCCTGAACACAAAACCATTTGTAGGTATATCAGCTGTTTCTACCCCAAAGGAAACTCCAGCACTAAAAACAAAACATCGTCTACTTGCTCTTCAGTAGGATTTGGTTTTTTTTGCCTTAGTATTCATAAAAGCAGTTATTTCACATTTGTACATATGAACCAATTTTCTCTCTCGAGCTTTCAACTGTGATGTTGATATTTTTAAACATACACTCCAAGCCAAAAAGCACATGAAGAGAAGAAGAAATTAGCAAATTCTCATATTTCAGAGAAATTTCACACAGTTGAAGCTTATATGATGCTATACCTTACCAAGCAACACCCACGCAACTTTCCATTTTTTTGTCACTCTAAACAAACTGACTTTGCACATAGAATCATGTATTCCTGCATTGTGGTTTCAAAAAACAAACAAAAAAATCAAAAACATACTATATGGATTATATAGATGACAACAGCATACAAGAAAAAATAATACTGAAGTCCTCTGCACAGTACATGAGAATCATGAATAAAGAATAGTAACAGCTGCTTAGATGAGAACACACTGAAGTGGTTTGAAATCTGAAATTAACCATTTTCTGAGAGACATATTAGCAAAATAACTGCTATATGGAAATTAAGTCAGGTACATAGGAAAAATGAGAAACAAAACAGCAGGAACACATGAAATTTCCTACAAATACTAGAGTAAAAACAGATAAAAATCACACAGAATCACTGAATGGTTGTGGTTGGACGGGACCTTGAGATGATCTAGTAACACTCCAGGACGCGTCAGGCTACTCACTCTATGAAGTAGATCATGCCCGTGTCTGTGTAGGCCATTTCCCAGTTCTTGGGTAGAGGTTCCAGGGTCTCATCCCTTGACAAATAGTTTCTGAAATCCATGGAGCTGCTTGTCTGGTTGTAACTGGGAACAGGTTTCATCCAGTCAGAAGATTCAGAATGTTTGTCTTTGTTTTCTGCAGTTGTTCAGGGAAAGTGTTACTATTTATCAGATGTTTTTTGTGTTTCTCATTAAGAACCACCCTCTTACTGTGGCTATGAATGAAAATCACAGATACCCATTTATCTGAAGTGTATTTTTCTACCTTTTCTTTTTTTTTTTTTTTTTTTTAAACTACTGTGGGGGTTGCAGCCATACTGTTAACGAGACCTGTTGCACGTTGTGGGAGTTGCAAACTACAAACTTTTAAAAGCTAACATGAACACGGAATTCTGCTTTTCCCTTTCTGGATAAATTTTCCCTTCATCTTCATGTAACTGGGTGGTACCCAGTACTACATGTTCTCAAATGACCAGTACATTTTATGATGCAATCGAACATCTGGCTAGGAAAACAGCTGTTTCTTTTTAAACATGATTTCAAAATGGAGTAAAAACACATTCAAAATCTTATCTGATAGAAAATCATCTTCAAACTTCATCAAAATTAATGGAACGGTTCAAACAAGCATGAATGCTATTTATTCATTCATAAAATACTTCAGGGAATTTCTCCCCTTGTCAACCAACCTATCCCTCCACTGCCATTTATGGCCTCCTTTTCCTCTTCTTCCTCCTCTTCAGGGAGAGAACTGTCGATCCTTTGCATTTTGCTGACTGATGTGGTCCTTTTCCTCTGTGATTCAGTGTCAAAATCATCGTCAAAAAGAACTTGATCCACTGGATCGGGCTGAAAGGGACTGGGCTCTGCTGGAGGCTTTGGAGTACCGTAGAAATTACCTGACCAGGAGATAAAAATCAGGGTAATTAAAAGCATACCTGTGGAAAGCACTGGTAGTTGTAGCAAACATTTTATTGTCTATAGAAGGTGCTGGTGAAATACCAACAATGTAATTTTTCAAAGGTATCAGCACCATCAAAAACAAGCAATGCTCATGAATTATCTATTAAAAACACACAACAATATGTTTTTTCTAATGTTGCCATTGTACGTCAGAAATAAGAGTCTTGATTCAAAACTTACAACCTGCAACAGGCTTACAAAGAAAATGTCTGATTTGTTATTTTGACTTGTATTTACTAATGCTCTGGAAAGAGACTTAAGAGAACAGTCTTAGAGAAGCAAAACAGTGAAAATCAATTGTTGCTATTCTCTTGTAAAACATGTACTGATTATCTGGAACAACATGCAGCAACAGAAACACACTAAAGCCAAAAAGCAAATTGATTTTGTGCAGAAACACATACTATCTATTTACACAAACACAACTACAAATAATTGATTTAAAAACTACAGCCCTGTAGTATCAGCTGACAATACACTTGCCAAAGAAAGCTCTTAATATCATTTGATCTCAAAATGATTTGTACCTGAGAAAAAAAACACATTTTTACATCAATATTTTCCATCTAAATCACAAAGACTGGGAAGCATCTGTTGTTTTCTGGAAAGTAATTTGGACAAATCACTACTCCTCTGACTGCTCACATGATTTTTATTAGGGTGATAAAGATACTGGTCATGAGTCCTAAGTATATGCCTGGTCTGATAAATGGGATCACCGTACCATCATATGTCCCACTTTCCAGCAAGGCTCCACTTTCTTCCAGCGCTTTGAACTGCTCAACAGGAATAAAATTATAGTCTACCCCAGGGACCTCCCCATCCCTGGGAGCCCTTGTAGTGCCTGAAAAGACAGAGAAAACACACTTGTCAGATGCCTAAATGCTGCCTGTTTATCAAATGTTGCCTGTAAAATTCAGTGGAAACAGTAGTTATTTGAAGCTTTATACAATGACGGTCAGTTCAGGAAGATAAGAGAATACTTGCAAGCAAGCAAACTAACTGAAAAAAACTACAGCAATAAATTATGTAAGAATGACGGTTACAATATGAAGGGGAGAGGAGAAAAAAAGCAGGATGAGGTGGCACAGAGAGAGCTTTTTTATGTATTTTGTGAACCAAAAACATATTGAGTGGTAGCTGGTGGTAGAAAAGGCAATACTAGTTCATGATTTTGGGGAACCGTTTAACAGTTATAGTATTTTAAACACACTTGTGTGGACACTTTATCTTTCTGCTATTTTTTTTTAGCGCCCCTACCAATTCTGTTTGCAGTGAAGTCAGACTGACAACACTTTTTTGATTTTTGGGTCACCATATCCATAACGGGTACAGAGACTTTTCCTTAACCTCGCAGCTCTGAGCTCAATTCATCTATGCTCCAAACCCTGGCTATGGATAAGCTCTTTTTTGTTTGTTTGTTTTTGTTTGTTTTTCTTTCCTGAAGTAAAAAAAAAAAAATCAGCTGTCATAAAGCAAAACTGCAAAGCAACCAGTAAACTGCTGTGTCAGTGCAGAAGTTCGAGTGTTCAATCTAGGAACAGGATTTCCTGTAGTTATAATAGCTTAATTAACACTCTCCTAGAAAGGACTTTACTAGTTTATTAAGCTGCAAGTAAACTGTGTTTCAGTCTTATTATCTTTTAAGAAAACCAAAAGCTCCTGAGCATGATCAATATTATAATGATGTTAAATTGAGGATGAAAATCCTGTAGTTACAAAAATGTTAGCTGACAAGCTGTTTCAAATTTGTTGTTCAATGAATATTTAAGCACAACAGGTAATAAGCATTTTTAATCAGTAAACCTCTGAGACAAGTAAAGGATGATTTTATGATAGTTTAGAAAAGAAACTGCACAGAAGGGTAAAAAGCAAAGGCAGTTGGTAGTTGTCAGCATATTACATTGAAAGGGGCTTTCTACAAATATTTTTATCAAAAGAAACAGTCAGAAGTGTTTTTAGAAGCTACAATTACCCTCCCAGAACAGCCCAGCCCCTCTGCAGAGTAAGCAAATCCCCTTCTACTGTACACACATAGCAATGGAAACAGCCATCTAATTTCATATTTAATTAGTAGAAACTGTGGTGTATTTTAGACATTGTGTCTCAGTCACTCAAGAAGCCCCATCTACAGACCACCCACATGATCCCCCATCACCAGAAGGTTATCCCTTCCCTGGAATATTCCTCTTGCTCTGTCTCTGAAATTGACAGTAAATTTTAACATATGGGAAATACAGGGAAGTCTTTAAGGATGTCTGGTAATTAAATGGAAGAGAGATCTTAAGCACATCCGCTCCAATGAGCAGTTCAGAGAGCAAAGTCTAAAATCCACTAACGGCTGAGCCCCACAGGCACCCAGGTGAAAGGGCCCAGGCAACTTTGGGGCCGATCAGTGCCTGGAAAAAAGACTGACAACGACTTTCCATTCTCAGAAGCAGCAGCCTTTAGGTCCCGAGTTAAAGGTGAGTTAACAGCTGCCTGGGCTGGGAGACACTAACAGCTCTGCTCAGAGCAGAAAGGCCTGGCAGCTGGGACGGGCCCATGCAGGGACTGACTAGTTTATTCCTGTTGTGCCACTTACGTTTGTCCATACCCTGTTCCTTCCTCCTCCAGGCCATAGATTCGGTCTCCCTCTTGCTGCTGCCACCTCCTACTTTTTTCCAGGATTAACCAGCAGCCTTTCCCCTCTGTCTTCTGGAATTGCAGCAGTGGGGGCTCCTTTCTCTATATAATCCCTCCTGCACCGCCTCCTTCCAGCTGCTCTCCTCTGTCTAGCTCTATGTGACAGCCTGGGGATCTTAATCTCCTCTTTGTGCAAAAAACAATACATTGTCCAAAATCATGCTGTGCTTACTCTGCTTAATCATGCTGAGGATGATTTATTTTCCATGGTGGCTACGGATACTCCAATATCTATAGTAAATTACAAACTTTCAATTAGACAGACTCCAATTTTGGGAAAGTATCAAAGTACTCTGAGCTTTGAATTCTTAAATTACCACTGTTTTGTCAGACCATGATGGCAGTAACTTTTGACTGCAACTTACAATACAAGATTATTCTGACAAAGCTGTTTACAGAAATTTCTACTGAAAAGGTAAAAATATAAACCAGATTAAGAAAGAAGGAATTTAAAGTTCTTAAATTATGTTCAGCACAAGCAGGCTGACCTTTACAGACTTACATGGAATGGTTCTCAAATAGAGATTGTCTCTGATCACTTGCTGCAGTTTATGATCTACTGAGCCCTTCTGGAACTGCAGGCTCAAGTAGTGACGCAAATCTTTGTTGATGACTTTTCCTAAAAACAAAACAAAAACACACAAATAAAACAAATGCTGTGCAGGCGCAATTCCTGTGCTAAATATATATATATATATATATAGAGAGAGAGAGAGAGAGAGAAAGTAATTCTTTCATTCTAATAGTAAAATTTTAATACTTAAAATAGCAATATGGAGGCAAAAGGATTTCTAACCACCTTACATTTATATGTTAAAATCTGGTTAAAGCGAGGGAAAACATTTTGACATTCACCAAGTTTCCTGACATAACAAGAAAAAAAAAAAAACAGATGGAGTTAGTACATTACAGAGAGCTGCTAGTTGCAGAGTATTAGCAGCTCTCAACTCTCATTGTGGAAATTGATGATATAGGACAAAAATCAGTGTAACAGCACAAGGCTGAATGACAATACAGTGCATGGTCTAGTAAGCAAATACAGGCAGGAAAGTTGAACTGTGTTACAGAGCATAAACTTATATTACTGGCTTTGTAACTGCTTCCCATGTGGGCTGCAAAGAAAATCTCTTAATATTTTGATATCTGACTACAGAGGTGCTCATTTACTTATATATCCACCATTCAAGAAAAATGGTACTTTTTGCTTAACTATGATCTTAAATCCAGATATTTTGTTCCAAATACTGTTTAGACACTTTTTTCCCTATTTAATGCTTTGCTATGCAAGCTTGTGTGCTCCTAATTTCTAAACGTTCAATTTGCATGTGCAGGGATGAACTGGATATGTAACATTTAACTGCAAGTCCAAATCTGGATCTGTGCTTTTTTTCTTGTTCACCAGATTTAGAGATTGTTTTTCCTGCAGTAGGAGCTAAATCATTGCGTGTCCCCAGGGTCCTGTCCTGAGGACACGACGGGCCTCTGAGCTAGACGGGGCTTATGCAACTCCCAGCACTTACAGCAACCCCCTTAGTGTGCAGCACTACTGCACAGACCACTAAAATGTGACTGATCCAATTTTGATAGAATTCAGCAAATGTTTCACAAGACTTTTAGGCATCTATTAGGAACACAAATGGCTGTGAAATTTCCTATCTGTGGCCTTGTTTGTTAAATGCCCAAAACTGATCACCAAGAAAAACACAGCAATATTTTAACTATACTCTGTGAGCTGTGCCCTGTAAAGGATTTCTTATGGAAATACTTAATCTACTGTAAACTATCTGAAAACGAGGGAAATTCCTTACACGAACTATATCCAGGCTTGTAGAAAATAAAGTATTTTTTGCAAAGCTTTCCTTGTGTGACACAAATAGCTCAACGCTACACACCAGCTGGAAAACTAAATATGAGAGTTACCACTAGCAGAAAACATGCATATGCTCAAACAGCTGCAGGCAAGAAAACAAGGTAAAACCTCTTATATAAAGGGATATTTTGAAAATACAGATTGTTTTTGCACCCACATAGTAATGTTTTGCAATAAAATGAGCCAAATCATTAATTACACTTAGAATTTAATTAAGCCAATCCTTTTTCTATAGGATTTTTCTTACAAAGATGTCTACAGAAGCTAATTAAAAAAAAAAATCAAAATATGTAGTGCTAAGATGGGCAAAACCCAAAAGCCATTTACACAAATTGTTTTGTAAAGATAGCTATAGTTGGGTGAGCAGAGCAATAAAGAGTGATTTTATGCATAACCAACAACCAATCTCAGTATCTTCCAAGACAGACCATGAAAACATTCCTGAAGTGAACAGCTAAAATACAAAATCTATTACCAAATTAAATGTCTCCAAAGACATAACATTGCTTCAAACTATACATAACATGCAGTAACACTTTATTTCATCCTAGGAATAGAACTTCAATTCGGCACCTGAACTCAATCTTTTGTGACACTGGAGTCTGCTGCCTAGATCTCATAAAACAAAAATATTTTCTTTGCAAAAACCACCACATTAGAGAGGAGCTCTCTACAATCATTCCTGTGCAATACTTCTGTCAGGTATCATTAGCAAATCTGTCACGTTCACTAGACATTCCTTGCCCTGTTAGCACACAAATAACAGAGCTCTGACTCGCTCGACCTTCTGACAGGGGGTACAGAACAGCCTTTGCTGCCCCGCTGGCCTCCCAGACAGGGCAGCGGACAGGGTGCAGCGATGCCGATACACGGGAGCTCCCTACTCGAGCAGGGCACTCAGGGCTTCAGGGAGAAAGACTCTTACCTCTACTGAGAGCAAGAGAGGGGCCGGCCCTGGTCCTGCTGGTGAAGCCCAACGGGCTGCCCCAAACCGCAGCAGGCAACAGCCCCATTGCAGTTTGGGCAGCATCCAGCTTGGAAGCATCCAGCACAAGGGCAATGGGATGGATTCCTGAATGGGAAGAGCTCTGTCTTCCAGGTATCTAATGTATTTCTCCGAAGTATCTTTCGGGCAGGAAAAGGTTGACCCCATAATAAGAAGTTCAGAGAGGAAATTTAACAAAACTGTCACTCAGTGATTCCCACAGGACTCAGAAGTCCACCAAGACCCAAGAGGAGGTAACCAAGGTAACTGCACTGTCATGAAATGTCAGATTTGTAAAAAATAATATCCTGTCCACCACTATTAACCAATGGCAGCAACACAGGTGTTTTATTATTTTATATAATGTGTAAAAAAAATATATTTATGTTATTGACCTTCAAGCAAAAGGATGAAAAATATGGAAAAGATAATTAAAAAAAACTATAATTGGCTTTGTAACATTAATCACAAACATATATTGGAAAATACATCTAAAGTATATGGAAAAATGAAATATTCACACCCCCATACATTTAAAAAATAACTTGCCTAAAGAACTGAAAATCAAGTCTGCAAATTTGAAAAAATTCTGTCTTGAAAACAAATCTTCAGCATTTTCCTGTTCCATTTCCCTTTTTTATGTAGTCACAAATACTACTAAGACACGGACAACTCCGTAGGTCTTAAAATAACTATCCCCTTCAGGGTAGACCGCCACCTTCGGTGCATCTCTCAAGCAAGGTCTTACCTAGCATCGTTCATCAACAGTTAACCACCTTCCTAGTATCGCTCTTTCAGCCAACTGAAATGCTGGAACACTGGAACTTAATCAAGAGTGAGACCTGATCAGATTATCTCTCTGTATAGACATGCATTGACCCCAAAACAAAAACGACCCACCCGCATGTGCCCCAAGCCCCACCGGCCATAGGAACAAGTATTACGCGTCCAGCGCTGGAATGCCAGCCTGGAGCTCCGAATGCAGCCCATTTTCCACCTTCATTTCATGCTGCAAATTATTAACAATTTAGTTAAAGGACTCTCCAGTGTCGTGAAGGTGCCGAATTTTAAGCCTCACCAATTAGACAAGTGATTAAGTAACTGCCCTAGCGCAGAGGCGAGCCGCACGGCCTCCCGGACACAGCGGCAGCAGCCCCAGAGCTCCCGGGCTGCGCGTCCCCGCTCCCGCCGCCGCGAGCGGCTCGAGTTCTGAGTCCTGTGTTTGCCTCCTGCAGCATCACGAGCAAAACACGTCACACAATAAGAAAACAAAGGGTGGAATCTCTAGCAAGAAAAGAATATTTGCTGCTTTTTACTACAAATTACTTTATTGCTTGTAGACAAGACGGTTTCTTGAATTAAAAAAAACATTGTACCACTCAAATGGTCCATCAATCTCCCTGTCAAAAGGAGATCTATACCATTTCACTTTAACACAAGCATATTTCACTTAGGCAGATGAATATGGCTGTTAACTAAGATCGTACTGCTAAACATAGGAAAAACTTGGCAAGAGGTAAAAAACTGTAATAAACAGAGACCCACCTATTCACTGGTTTTCCTCTATTCATGCTATAAAACTTGACAGTTCATAAAGACAACCTTGTTGCAACAAATACCATGCTATTATAAAAAGCACTTTCAATAAATACGAATTCAGACAAAAAAGTAAACACAGCTGTTGGTAAGAATATGCTGACATTAAATGATCAATCTTACCACTAGAAACCTTAAAGACTGGTCTGCCTTCTAAGACCAGAGACACTAAACTGAAAATTGGAAGGACAGCCCAGGGAAAGCTGAAGAAAGTCAAAACAAAATACTAGGAAGAGAAATAAGATGGAAGGCCCCCTAGAGAACAGCATGAACTGGAAAGCAGAAAAATAAAGTAATAGTTAAGGTGCTTTATGCAACCTCTAAACTCATATGCCAAACAAAAACCCCTTATTACTCCCTTTCAAAACTGAACATACTTCTTTACAGTGTCTCATTTACACAGGCTTTAATGAAGATCTCATGTATGAGGCTCTGAAACACTCCAAAACATTTAGAAACCTGCCCGTTCTCTGGTCGAACCATCCCTTAAGGACGACGCAGGAAGCTGAGGAACCATTTGAGATGAATAATGTACTTTATAGCACGCAGGTTCTCCAGGACAAATAGGCACAAGTCTCTTGTTTCCCGATTTACTTTAAATTGGCCACAAAAACACTATTTAAATGAGGATACGCACACACACTGCAGTTCAGTAAGGAGAATTAAGACCTGAGACTTTTGAGACAAGTCTTTTGGGACTTGAGCCTACTTGAGCAAAATAAATTACTGTGAGGCACAGCCACAAGTTTGATCAAAATGCGAGTAAACAGGTGCCAAAGCACTTATTTCCTTTTGAATTTTAGGTGTGTCAGTTGCCTGAGTCTATAACTATACTTCAGCATGAAAAAGTCTGTTTCTAAATAGCAGTGTTGGCAAAACAGCAATTGCAAGTTCAGCAATTTGAGGTGTGTCATGCAAGTATGCAAATACATTTTAAGAGACTCATTCAACCTGTAAAAGATTTTATTTTACTGTCAAACAGTGTCACAGCAAAGAGTTTCACAAGCCCTTGATGGCAATGCTGCTAAGCCATTAAGCATTTGATAGATTTTTCCTCCCAAATCATTTTAAAGACCATATAAAAACTCTCTGATTTTGACCCATATTTCCCTACACACAGATCCAGGTGACAACCCTCTAAAGGAATGATGCTCCAAAGCCTCCACGTCAGCAACCCCTAGAAAGGACATTTCTAGGCTAATGACAGCTGCAATGACAGTGTCTGCTCGGAGAGCAGCAGGACAGGAGGCTGGTACCTCCAGACAGGTCCATACGGAAGTCACGTTCTCTGGCAAATCTAAACCTACTAAAGGAAAAATATGAGTCTTCCCCTGAACGCATGTGGTGGCACAGATAGGAGAACGGTGCCTCCCGGACCGCAGGCACAGCTGCTGAAGAGCTCAGAACTGCCCTTTCAGATTTAGAGACAGTGGCACATCACAAATCCTAGTTGCAGGTTATGGTTCAGTATCAGATACAGCATATTTTCAGTTCTTGGAAAATCAGGTATCTCTGGAAGCACACGGTACCACATTGTCTCACCACTACCTCCATTATTCTAAATATAGAAGGAGATCTTCTTCCAGCAACAGCAGGAATACTCCAACTGGGGAAAGATACTGAAATTGTTCCAAGCTCTTATAACACTTGTCATCTCATTCCACTTTGTCAGCTGGACCCTACTATCTTCTTCAGTTTGGATTCAAAGTTAATGCACAATTCTGCACGTCGTAACTTCAGCGCAACTTGGGACGTGGCGGGAAGCTGCATCCCCAGGCAGGGAGCGGCGTTACTGCACCGCAAGCGCTAGGAGGGCACACGTTCACGAACGTCGGGCTGAAGCAGACAGTTTTACTGACACTACAGAATGCGGAGTGTCAGCCTGACGACAGGAGGAAAATAGTGAAAAACCAAGGGGATCGTTGCCTTGTAGGGGGCAGCCGCACCGCACCCAGCCCCAGGCTCTGCTCACCCTGCTCCAACCCGAGCGGAAGCAGAGCCCAGCGCTGTCCCCAAGCACCAGCACCCGGCCGTCCTCACCCTTCTCCATGCGGGCAGTCCCCGTCCTCCGCTCGCCCAGCAGGCTTAGCCTGGGATGAGGGAAGCACCTGCTCTGCGGGGAGGTGGGGCAAGGGAGGAGGGAAGCGGAGGAAGGGCAGGGAGAGGCCTGGCAGAAGGAGCCATCCTGGGCGGCCCTGCTGGCAGCCGCTGCGCACACCCGGGGGACCTGACCGCCCCGGGGGCTCCAGCAGCCTCCGCACGGCGGGAAGGGCTGCCAGGGAGGCGCCTCCCTCCCGGAGCCCCAAGCTCAGGCACAGACACACGGACACACACGGCCCCTGGCGCCCTGCACGGGGAGGGAGGCGCGCGGCAGGGCCCGCTGGGCTGGGTCCTGCTGCCACCTCCCGCTCTGCCATCTGCCTCCCTGCCCTCAAAGGCGGGCACAGTAATAATAATAATAATGACAGATCACACGTGGCACTGGCCTTCTGCTTTGATTTGCTGCTGGAGGTAGCGAAAATCTGCAAAGGAGACAGATTACACAATGTCACATCCAGAGAAACATCCTCCGCTGTATTTACAGCAGCAAGTGGTGGGAAAACTGGGCACCAGTGAATTCATTATGACCCCAGACACAGAATGAATCTAAGTTTAAAAAAAAAAAAAACAAAAACACAGAACAGTGGTTTGCAGACAAATGTTGAGGTGCATCGAAGCCCTAGTCCCAGTTTCCCCATGTCATCGAACACATCAAGGGCTAGGACAACAGCTAAATGGCTTTGCTTAAAATCAGTGAATGAAAATAGGAATTATCTAGGTCGATCAAGTAGAAAACATTTACTATTTAATTAAAAGTAGGTTATTATGCATGAAGATTAACTCTGATTTAACTAAGCAAAGCCATTTAAAGAAACATCCAGCTACACATAACAGATATATTGCAGCAGGAGACCAAAGTTATAATTAGCATGCAAGGCATTAACTTCACAATATTCATCAGCAATTACTCTAGATTATAATTTAACATGAGCTGCAGAATTGAATGTATGCATTCACTTAGCAAAATAACTCTTTCCTACAAAAACGGGCAGAAGAATCACACTGCTCCCAAAATTAGCAAAAAAAAAAAAAAAAAAAAAACAAAAAAAAAAAAAAAAAAAAAAAAAAAGCGCTCATTTTTTGTTTGCTGTGGAAAGCAAAACTGTAACAGCAGCCTCTAGTATTTATACAACAATGTCACACATCTCGCAAACATACAGTTACATTTCCAGTACAACAAGAAACATGTAGGAGGTTAAAATTACTTCAATTATGCAAGAAGCAGAAGGCAGAATTCCGAGAACAGCCTGACCCAGGCAGCAGGTGACTGCGGGGCAGAACGACAGACGCGTTACTGTGGGAAAGGGACTATTCTGTCCTGCAAAAAGAGGCGCAGACAGAGGTGGGACTGCAGCATTTTATGCTGTGCATGCATCAGTGCTGCATATTTGCAGCCTTTGCACGTGTTGATGGCCAAAATTTGGGACAAAGATCGATTTGGGAACTGGCATGGAAAGCACATCCTGGACGGGGTACAAGCTGATCTCCAATCTAGGTTTTATTCGATCTGTTTTATTCACAAGTGCTTAAAGGCGCAGCCAAATTCACTGCCAGGCATGGCACTGTGTTTTGAGACAAAACTAGGAAAAATCACCGTGTTCAGTCACCAAAGCAAATAAGCAGCTAAACTATCTGGCAGTTACAGGCTGCCTTGGAGTTAGGCAGCTGCAAAGAACTGGAGAGGAAGGACAGAGCATGAATGAGACTTTTTTTGTCAGATTTTGTAAAGTGGAGTGGCTCCCCTGGGGCTGCTGTCCGAGTGACTCTCTTGGCCTCTTCCTCTGTTCTTGCCAAGAACTGGACAGGTTCTACAGACACATCCTGGGGACGTACAACTGGAGTGAGGGGCTCAGCCTGCAAACCCGAGCGTGCGATGCTTGCTCAAAGGCTTGATGCACTAAACAAGAAGCTTACGATAAGTACCTACCGACTACTAAGACATGCCAGTGCCTGGGCTCCCAGAGGAGCAGAGCCCTGGGAGCAGCGCGCTCCTCCCGCAGCTCCCGCCGCTGCCGGACAGAGCCACCGTCTCCGACGCCCGCACAAGGGTGCCCGGCGGCAGCCCCAGCGCCCGGCCCGCGGCACGAGGAGGAGCCGGGGTGGACGGTGGAGCCGCTCGCTTTTCTGATGCCCGTCGCTCCTGTACCCCAAAGCCAAGAGAGTCCCAGGCTGCACTCGGCTTCCGTGAAATGACAGTGGGCAGCACTTTCAGTTTGCTTTATGTAACCCATTAGTAGCAACAAAGCCTCCACGGCCTAATATCTTCACTGCCTCCAACCTCAAGGTTTTTTAAGATGAAAATCATCTGAGTGAAGCAGTTCAGGTTTCTAGCTGCCAGTTTCAAGTACACTGGCATTGGATAGAACAGCATATTGCACACACACAAAAGAACATTAACCATGGACATACAGTCAGGAAATGGGTAGGGTTTGGCTTTTTTTTTTCCTAATAATGACAAGTATTTTAACAGCCATTATTTAATAGAATAAGCACAAAGAACTATACAGCTCTTTCTGATATAAGATCAGACACTGAAGGACATATGAGCAGAACTCATATTATTAAGATAATGAATGGGATTCAAATAGAACACAAACATAACAATTTCCTTCAACTTAACAACAGGGAATCAAAGTGCAGCACAGTTTTCTGCAAGAGAACAGCATGACCTTTCATATTGATATGGAGACTTCTTTTTCCTCTCTTTGATTTGGTATTTTCTTAAGGAAAAAAATCCAGCTAACACAATGATGATGAACAGTGCCTATGCATAAAGCAGAATAATTATCAGCATAGAATATGAATTACTCAGAAACATCATCCTAGATTATGAAGCCTGTATGGTGACATTACAGATGGGCTCCAAACAACGTGTTTAAAGTGTGTGCTTATAAAATTGCGTGTGTGTAGTCTGCAAACGTGCTCTAAAATGTAATAATACAAGGCTCTTTCAATAATATTGTTGACAATATTTTATTAAGGTTTCCTAATTACACACTCAGTCTCTTGCTGAGTTTTAATCAGTGTGTAATTGGCTGTACCTACAGAGGTTCTCTGACATGAGCAATACTTACGGTTATTACACCCATACTGAAAAGTCAAATACAGACACAGAGCTATGAAATCAGAATTCTCCATAGCTGCTACAGGTTAGAATAGTACATAATGCATTGAGCCTGCTCTTAACCGAGCAGAATCAGGACCAGAACACTGCAAGTCAGAGAAGCTAAATGTAAAACTTCAAAAGTCTCTATGATTTTTTTTTTTTTTTTTTTCCAAAAAAGAAGTCATCTGCAGCAATTGCAAAGCTAGTTGAAAAACTGAACTATAAGCTGCAGGCACACACACACACACACAAACTAAATTTACTGTTCAGCTATTGTAAATATTTAGCTTATCACACCAGAGAACACACACAACATAAAGGCTATAGATTTACACAGCTCAATGTTAAAATACACTTAACAACGGCATTGCGTTTCTCTTTGTTCTAGCTAGTGTTTTCCAGCAAAACTCCCCTCCTTCCCTGCAGCTTGTGAGCACCAGCACATTCACTGCCTGAAAATGCTCGACCGAGACGGCAGGGTGAGCACTCCGCTCCGGAAGGCGCAATTAACATGGCAGAACTGAACAAAACATCCTCGACTCCAAACTCTGCCCTAACATTCATGCCTTTAATGCGTCCCCTTGATACCTGCACCTACCACCACACTCAGTGACTGCAGCGTCACCACGCTCGATGAGCACCCTTCAAACAGCCCATCCTAGTACGGCATTGCAGAGAGGGCACATTTACAAGTTCTCCTATTTTCCTGGATGGCAGTTGTCCATCCTCATGTTTTCCCTAACACAGCACCAGGTTTCCTACGCTGATGTGTGTGTAACAGCACTCCCTGTCGCTTAAGCCGCAGGAAGCTCTATCGGGTGACACATTTCAGTCATATTCCCAGAGAAATGCCCTTGCAGCTGTTCTCCCCGTTAGATAAACGGCTTAATCTGCTTGGATCATGACAGTATTTTCAGGCAGAAGGATACATGTTCCCAAGCCAAGACTGGGTCTTTTTAATGTCCCTGGATGCATTAGTCTACACTAAAACTTATTCAAATACTATACAGGCTTATTTTTAGCCTACTTTTCATAGGAAGCAAGACATGCAATCACATTGTGTATAATTTCTGGGCTCACTAACCTATTTCAGCCTTTGACAATCGTGCTCCTATTCTCATGAGCACAGAGCGAACCTCTTCAGTTACTAACATGGGCAAGAGAAAAAGCTTAAAGTCATCTAGCTGAGCTCATGAGTGGAAATCCAAAGTCTTTCATTACCAAATCCCTAAATATAGTTTTTCAAAGGCACAACAGCAATGTTCAAATGTCAGATCCATTTCAAACATCTCAACATCACACAATGTTTTAAAATATGGCTATTTTCTTCACAGAAGGTCTTTTCCAAATCTTAGCCCATGCTGAAACACATTCTGTAAGCTTTTTTGGGCAAATGGTTGGGCTAGAGATTTGCTTTTTTAACCACAAAAAGTCTACATGCACAGTTCAGCTTTGTACACTGGAATTACATTGACCAAGAAAACTGAAGGAGCCATCAGGGACTGCAGCCAAATGCAGACATTTATCTTGCTCAAATCCCTGTGCCTCCCATTTCCACTTGCTGTCCAGTGTTCACTCACCAAAGTGAAGCCGAACCATTTTTACAGACTCTTCAAAAGGCCAGGGAGAGCAAGTCCTTTATTTTCTATTCACTTGATTTTGGGTTTCCCTTCGTTTTAAACTCTAATCCATTTTTACGGCATAGAGTCTTCTGCCCAAATACCACAGCCCTCAGCAACAAACTTCAATTATTGTTTTAGGCTCCTTTAAGTGAAGGTGTCCTGGACTCCTGGCTTCCCCGCAGTACACCCCAGAGCTCCCAGATATGACAGACCCCTAAACACTAATTTAGACAGAAACCATTCCTGCCTCAAGGAAGTCTCATTCAATAATTTTTATTTAATAATTGAAGTTTCCAAATAGGCTCCTCAAGGAATTCAGGAAATCCCAACACTGCAAAACCACAAGCTGTGACATTCCCTAAAGATAAGTCACGCTATGCCAGAGAGGCGGTTCAGTAATAAATTCAGCTTTCAGAAAGCAGAGCTGCGTTTCACCATGTCCTCAAGGATTCCCAGGAAGTTAAAATATCCGACTTCTAGGTCAGCACTCCTCTGCACTAAATGAACCAATATGCCATGGTCCAGCTCTATTGATTAGAGACTGAAAGTCTGAATATTTAATTAAAAAAACAAAACAAAAAAATAAAGCAACAAAACCCACCAAAAGCTCTGAAGTTCCTTGTGCAATATGTACACTCAGCAAAAGCCCTCTAACTCCAGATGTGCACTGGCCATGACTAATTAATGCATGACTCAGATTTCATATGGCATTTCTGACCCGAGAGAAGCATTCCCTAGTCTGAATCAGGGGCACACAAAAAAGTAGGCAAGTGCTGCAATTCTTCGGGTAAGAAATGGAGAGTATCTCCACTACTGAGATAGCTACATAAGTAGAGGAGCTACTACAGTAGCTACTCCAGTAGCTCCTCTACTCAGAAAAACTCCAGAGGACAGTATGAGGCCCGCACAGGTGATGAGTGCTGCAAAGCATTCCTCGCAGCTTGCATGATCAGTGTTGCCTCTCTCCTCTTTTACACAGGCATCACTGAAAGGAGCCCCGTTTCTGTTTCTCACAGGTTTTGCCAACCTACTCCTTTCAACTGCATTCAACAAAGGCAAGTTTGTTGCAGAAAAGTATAAATGCTGACATTCTGGAGGTCTGGTATAAATGGTACTGCGGCTTTCAGGATTGCTGAATTTGTATCAGACTGTATTTATGATGTTAAAGGTATGTCATTGAAATAATCTCATAAAGAAAGAAAATTTCCTTCTGTGTTACATTCATCATCACATAACATGAAAGAGAAATGGGCTCTTTCCTCTTGCACAGCATATCCTGCTGTTCCATTGCCACTCATTTAATAAGATTTACTTTCTGTTATGGCACCTAGGATTTTCAATTAAATATGAAATATTGTTTTTTCTCCCAGAAGAGTAGGTATGAGGAGCAAGGCAGAGCAGAATGCAGCTGCTTGGCTTTTTGGATACTATCACCTTGTAGCAAAGCATGGAGTAGAACCAATGCAGGGCACGGTGCCAACCTGCCGCACTGCAAACCTGGGCTTTGGGCGGGGGAGAAACCCCGCTGCAAAGCAGGCACGGACACAGCAGCTGTCCCGGCGTCATTATCCGGAAGGTGCCGGTTCCAGCAGAGCGGAGCAAGCAGTAAATCACTGCTGCCGCCTGCCTTCCTCCTGCGGGAAGCTGCGGCTGGCTCGGGAGCGCGCGCGGCTGCGCGCTCCCCTCGGGGTTTGGCCTGTTAGATCATCACCGCTGATGCAGGCCGCCGGGGCAGATGCTGCTTACGACTTCTTACGCTACGGGGGAGGCAAGACAGTGCAGAGCCCAGGTGTCAGCAACTGCTGCAGCTACTGCCGCGAGATCCTGTCTGCTGCTGCTCAGAATCCCTAGGGAATCCAGGCAGCTTCTGCAAGTCCCGTGCAAGTTCTTAAACCTCTAGCTGTGCCACTGCACAGACACAGAAGGTAACAATAAGGAGGTATTTGGCAATATTTAAAACAGTCTTTCCTGAAACAAAACTCTTACTCGTACTTAAAAATCTTATATTTGCAATATTACACAAAAAGTCTGTTTAAGAAAGGAACATAAATCCTTAGAGATACCAACTGAGCCTAAAACATTATTACTACCCCTATTCTACCAGTTCCAAAGGCAGCAAAAGCCACACACAGACAAACCCGGGTATCGGGGCAGCAGTGGGGTAAAGCAACGCACTGTGGCCGAGCTCAGCACCCACCTGTGGCCCCAAAACCACAGTGACCTGAAGCAGCAAGAATGGGAAGAATGGGCTGAGTCCATTTCAGCTGGTTCAATAATTTATAACAGATGATGCACCTTTGATTTAAAAGCACTTGACAAGAATAGACTAACAGCATAAGGCTCCATAAATTAGCCTGACAGGTATGGACAAAGGATGTTTTCACAGAGGGTTCATATATACATTTTCCCAGTAGAATTCAACATTAACAAAAAGAGCTCCTCAGCTTCTGTGTTGCTGTATGTAGCAACAGGTCTATGTAGCAAAATGTTCAGTGACAGAGGGCAGATGGGTTTTAACAAGATATCATCTAGAATAAAAAGCATATTATCAACCTAACTTAAAACGTAATTACAGAGCTACCCATTTGCAGCAGAGATTCAGGCAACCTAATATTTTAGCAGATGACTCTGCATTGATGTGTAGGCTTCATAAGGCTTTAAATGATTACACTTCCTATTGAAAGTAATTACTATAGAAATAAATTGAGAAATGCAAGCTGAGAAACTGTAGCATGAAGTAAGAATCTTCATGAAGTAGGAAATTAAGATTTCCAATCTGAACTGAGTACTAAAGTAGAAAAATTAATCCAGAGCTGATAAAATATAGAAAGGAGTTTATGTGTCTGAATTCATCATAATAGATATAAAATTGAATGAGCCTAATCTATCATCATACAAGATCTTGTTATTTGGATGTTTCCTGTACTGACACAGTGTAACTGCAAGTGTGATAAAACCCCAAACAAGTAGGAAAGAAGCAAACACGTGGGATGGTTAAGAGCCATCCTGAGCCTTAATTACAAACCCGACCCCCTTAGCTGCAGGCTCTGGCCAGCAGTGTGACCCTAGGTGCCCCGAGACGCAGTGCGGGAAGCCAGGGATGAAGCACATCCCCATAAAACCCTCCTCCCACCAGCACCAACCTTGAGCAAGGTGAGCACACAGACATGCAGAAAGCGGGAATGCAAAACGGAACGACAGACTTAGCAATTTAAAGGATATACGTGACCCTGTGCCGCGTGCTCTGTGCGTTCCTGCTGGAGCAGGGCTGTTGGACTAGGGCATCTCTAGAGGTCCCTTCCAGGCTCAGCCACGCTGTGATATGTGGAGAGGCCTTTGAAGAGCAGAGCAAAGCCTGCCCTGTAACAGGGGCAGTCACTGCAAAGATGCTAAGTAAAATACTACTGTTGGAGGAATAGCTGGATTCCCCCAGATGTGTTTCTTGCCGTAGCGCTTCCCAGAAACAAGTAATTATGGGCTAATCAATCAGGAGATGCATCTTCACTTTCCAGACAGCAACTCCTTTGAAGCACCTTTGGTAACCAGTACAATCCCACTTCGTTGTTTTGTGGATGTTGTACGTCATGTAAATGTTTCTGCCATCTGACAAGGAACAGGAGTTCACAGGAAATGATAAGGTTTGTCAGAACACAATTAATTTAGACCATTTCTGTGGGCACAAACTTGCTGCCTACATAAACACCAAAGTCCTGGATTCAGGTTCTTCAAGGAAGTTATTGACAGGCTTATAGAAATATTTCTAGGTTGAAACATAATGTAACCTCATTATTTGGTAATCTCAGATTTTCTTGAAATATAAGAAACAACGCAAAGCTACACCACAGAAAACAATAGTACAAGCAGTAGTAAAAATAATTGCATAGACTGTTGACAGAACTTAAATAAACCAGCATAAATAAGAGCTAAACTATTTTAACTGGTAAGTTATTTTCGGAAAAGCACCATTAAACAAACACACAAATCAACAAAGCAACATCCCCCACTCAACAGTTTTTCATTTTTAGGACCATCTCAGACCCTTGAGCACAAAGTCTGATTCAATTTAAATCTGCACCTACAGAAACCTCCAGATGGACCATGCGGAGCACAGGGTACCCAATATGTGCAATCCACGCAGCTGCACTGTCAAAACATGCATTAATTTCAGCATTTAAGTTCAAAATCTAGGAAGGGAAGAAGGAGGGAGGATGATACTCAGTCCTGCACATGCCCATGCATTTCTCTAATGAGAAAATAAAGCCATTAAAAAGAAAAAAAATTTCAGAGAGCAGAATTTTATAACAGCCACAACTTTATTAACTATAGAGCCAGCAGGTGATCATGATCTCAATCTTTCTCCTTGTCTCTCCTAAAGACACAAAACAGTAACTCTTATAATAATTTGACTTTTAAATGGCTGCCTGCAATTACAGTTCTTTGCTTTACTAGTTTAGGCCAAACATCTTAATAGCAGGTTAAA
Organism: Crypturellus undulatus; assembly: GCA_013389825.1. NCBI lineage: Eukaryota > Metazoa > Chordata > Aves > Tinamiformes > Tinamidae > Crypturellus > Crypturellus undulatus. The sequence goes on from VWPW01024975.1 coordinate 202,338, forward strand.
AAAAAATATGGTACAAAATTATTTTCCTTTACTGACAGTTTATGGTTCAAATGTTGATAGCTTAGAAAAAAGAAGTGGTATGTTCTTACTATAAAAGGGTTAAGGACTGCTATGTCAACTCAGCTGACCTTGGGGTGACTTACAAGAGTCAGCTCTTCAGTAACACAGATGGTGCACTTGATTTTGCCAGTATTTTAAGTTTAGAAAATGCTTTTTTATTATTCTTATTTCTCCATGCTGTGTTTACTGTTTTACACATGCCTCTGACTGCCAAGGAATTGTTAATGAATCACTATGAGATTTGTTTTGTTTGTACACAGCTGGGTGATTGGTCCTACAACATCTGCTTTAAATATTTCTTCTTTTCTGATCTACCTGTAACAGAAAGATCACTTGAACTTAGGAAGATAACATCCTCACTTGAAATAATGTGTTATTTGGAGTAACGTTCTTACAGACCGACTCTCGCTGTGACAGGTTCACGTGCCAGAAGAGCCTCATCTGAGGTTCCTCCGTGCAGCTTCTCCCCCCAGACTAACCCTGGGCTTCATTCCCAAAGAGAGATGAACAAAACGGCCCCAAGGTGCCACGCTGCATGGGGAGGAGGATGGGCAAGTTCTCAGTAATGATGAAATCAAATTTCTTTCACAGCTTTAAAACACGTTAGAAACTAGAAATAGTTGAAGCCAACAGGAAAAACAAAACTGCGTCTTTACAGCTGCTTGTCCTTCACATTTTCACTTTGTGCAGACAGTCACAAAAAAGGAGCCCATGTCAGTCATGCACAGCCACACACAGAGATGTAACCAACCTGACTGCGGAAGGTCCTCATCAGCCACGACCAAATCAGATAAAAGGCAGCTTATTGCATCACTCCTGGTCACCTTCCAAACCACCTACCCTCTCTGCTTTAGGCACAATAAGAGACCACAAAATTGATGCATCAGTGGTCACCAAGAATCGAACCTAAAGAACAAAAATCACAACTGCCCTCCAGAAGACTCCACCTGAACTGCAGGGATGACAATCTGCTATGTTCAGTGGTTACTTTTTATGTGACTGTCACCAATTGTTCTCAACTTTAAGCTTTCCAAAGTTCTCCCCCAGGAATGGAGATGTGTAAAGCAAAATAATAACATCTGTAGAGACAGAAAGGGCTGTTCAGTGCCAACAGAGCAGCTCCCCATTTGGAGCACTTAATTCTTGGATCACAGTGCTCTCACACGGGAAACTCGCCAACGACCAACCCTGCCGCTGTCTCCAAAGGCTGCGCTCATTTAGATCTGCTTAAAAAGCTCCGTAAATTCAGGACTGATGCAGAAATGGAAGTCTCATAAGAAAGTACGTCAAATAAAGAGACAGCTTTGAAGGCAAAGCCAAATCGAATTTCTGTGCTCAATTCACAATCAATCAGAATGCAGCTATGCACACACATCCAACAGGAAAACCAAATATGACTGCACAGTAGCTTTTTTCTCTATTTATTGCATCATTCCCTTTTCTGTCTTCATTTTCTGACCTAATAGATTCTGCAGTAATCTTCTGGAAGTGGCTTAGTATTCCTAGAACATGACATTTCATAGAGCACATCTTCTGTTACCCGCATGGCTAGTTATTATTAAAATGCCTCCTTACTCAACAGTCTGTGCTACATACTGTGTATCTGCTTTCTCTATACATTTAACACAAATGAACTCAAGGTTAAAAGATCTAAAAATGACAACAAGAAAAAAACCTCAGCCCTAGATTTTGAATGCTCTTAACAATACAGTTAAAGAAAAAAAAAAAATCAAACCAAAAACCCAGATGCATTTGCCAAGAGGCCACTTCAACAACCGTGGATTTGGGAAAACAAATTTCATGCCCCTCAAGGAGATTCAACAAAGCAGAAATTGACTTAAAACCTTTTTCTCTCTGCTGCATTTCAGTCAATATAAGTAAAAAAAAATGGTCAACAGAAAGAACTTCAAGTGAAAGCTCTTTACTCTTCCCTCCAGGATGACACTTCATATTACACACCGGGGCTTGATAACTGAATGGAAGAATACTCTATTTTTAGTAAACTTCTAATGTGAGAGAAAAAAGCAGAGATTTGCTGGTAATTTCGGAATGCTTTAAAACTCCCCTGCGGAAATACTAAGTACACTTGTGTAAGAATATAGACAGATAAAAAGGTTAATGAAAAACCCACGACCCAGAAAGCTCAGGGCTACTGCTGTCCCAGAGAGGCTCCCTGAGGCCTTGTCACATGCGTGGAAAAGAGCTGCCATCTGCATCAGGCCTGCCCCAGGATGGCTAACAGGGTCACTTGCAAAGTCTGAAACTTTGTTTTTTCCCCCCCAAAGTGAAATGAAGTTAGATAAAGAAAATGAAACTAGAAATTTATTCTTTTCAAAATAAAGATACTGGGAAAACCTGAAAACTCACACAAACTATTTTCAATCCAAATTAAGCAATAGGCTAATAGGAAGAGCTGTATGCTGGGAAAACACAAGTGTAAAAATATGCAAGTGTGGAAACACCTTCATCACCATATATCTGCAGACCAAAGGACAACCACAAAGTTATCTTCATTTACATTAATGTTATCTGCATTTATATTAACGGACTGTAGCTTTACCTAAAATTGCATTTGTACAAGAAATGCAGTGGCCATGAAGTAGGAGACAAATTGTCTTCTGCTGCCCTTTGCCCCATCCTTACTGGGGTAGAAAGATTGGTAGGAAATATTCAGACTAATAAGGGCTCCTCAGCTACCAAAGCTTAGGGAAATATTTTGAGGAACAGGACACTAAGGCTAAATAGAAAAATGCATCTTCTGCCACTTATGCCACTCGATACACCATGATGACAAAGTACACGGAGATTTATGATCCAAACTCCAGACTCATTTTCAATATATATACTTTATGCACAAGTTTGAAGAGATTTCATTAGCTCAGCAAGACACCCATACTTTAAAATATTTTGCACAATAGAGCAGAATGAAAAGACATAATGCACAGTAAATTCCAAACAACATCCAGCCCACTGCAATCATTTGCTGTTTTGATCACCATTAATTTTAAGCACCCTGCCCTTTTAACTAATTCTTTTAACTACTAGCAGTATCTGCTAATGGTATTAATTAAACTTTTCTAGCATCTCCACCTCACTAGAGAAAAGTAATTACTCACCACTGTCCTACAGAGAAGGAAGGAAAATCCATGGGATTAGGTATTTTTATACTGAGTAAGTAGGACAGAGAGGAAAGCCTGCAATTCTGAGGCAAGTTACTAGAGTTCTTAATTCCACTACACGAGCAATACTATAAACATCACACTGAGGGAGGGGAAAAGAAAAAAATGGTTTTCCTGCTGCTCTTAAATAAGCTACAAACTAGATTTTAACCTACCTGTGTCTAGGTCTGCGGAGGGTTTAAGTACTGGTCTTTTTAGGGTCCAGAGGCTGTTAGACATCTTCTGCATACTTTAACCACCAGTTATATATGACTGTCAACATTTCATACTTGACAGCTAATATATTTTTAATTTTTTTTTTTTATAAATATGGCACATTAGTGTTTCATAAGCCTTTTCAAGCAAGAATCATGTGTATAAGCAACATTTAAAAATCTCAAGACATGAGAATAATTGACATTACTTATTTATTCACAGGTAACTTTTTTTTTTTTATATACAAAAAGGGATCAACTTCCAATATGAAAGAAAAAAATTACAGCATTTTCTTTTCAAACTTACGTCATTAGAATTTTTCGTCATTCACCAGACAATGCATTAAAGTCTACATTAAAATATTTATCTTCCAAAGAAACACTGCAGAATTTGAAGCAGAGACAAAGCAAAAAAAATATTTCTGAACATTACTTGGCAATTGAACACCACAACTTTCCAGTTATTGATACTTCACCGCTATTTGATAGTGTTCACGGTACTAAGAAGATTTCACAAATGCTGCCCTCCCTGCACCACAGCATTTGCAATCTAATCTCACTGCAAAGAAGATTAGTGAAATTACTGAGCAATAATAGTTTGAGCAACAGAGGTAAAAATACTACTTCCCTGGTACTTCTGGTCAGCTGATTTCTGAGAAATTCTTTAGATCAATAAATGATGAAACAAGCCATTAAGCATCATTCCAGTGGATTATTATAGAACTCGGCTGCTCTCTTACATAACAGGATTTAGAAATTCCTCTGAAGTACATGCATTAGGAGGAAATCATCTCTACAGACCTAAAACTTCAGGCTTTAGTTATTTTCTGATAGTTCTATGGTTTCAGAGGAAATAACTGCATGTTAATCCCCTCGGATTAATGAGTAGTACCAGCAAGCTCTGTTTACTAGCAAACCAACTTGGAAGAAGGTCACTGTAAACTTGGCACAAAACCAAAACAAAGTTCCATATACTGGCACAGAAATCTTAAAGGGGAAGGTTTTAAAGTTTCATGTTGGATGTTTTTGGTTGCTTTTTGCTTAAGCAAAAATTGTGTCAAAATGATTTAACACTTCACCTATGCCTTTGTCTTTTTTTTTTTTTTTTTTTAAATGCAAGTCACTTAACATGGGAAAAAGATAATCAGCATTTAAATCAAGTTACATCAACTTTAGATTCTTATTTTTTAAATAACGTCAAGAGCAGAAGAAATAACATACATATATATATATATATATATACAGCTCCTATTCAATGGCAGGATGAAGCTTATAGCCCACCAGATGTGCAAACATATATTAGCCAAACAGTAACACGGCCCCCATTCAAACATGTTTTTGCTCTGATCTTTTAAAGAGACTCATGGGGAAAAATTGATATTGAAGCATGGACTTTTGGTTTTGATTTTTTTTTTTTTTTTTTTGGGAGAGAGAGATTTTCTTATTCAGACTCATTAAAGTTTTACACTGGACATTACTCAGCTGCTATGCTGTTCTTTTTTCTGAATCCAAAATGCTCATGCAAAACACTTTGTAAAACCCTTTGTCTAAAGCCGAGCTTTGCACTAAGTCACTTTCTTTTCCCCCTTAGGATACAAGGAAGTAAAAGTGGTTTAACTATTTGGTTTAATGTAGTAGCTTGATTTCACAACCTGAGGAAGAGATACTTGCACTTATAGATAAGACCTATTTATTTCTACTGATGCAGGTTTAAATATTTTAGCCCGTATTTTAAATTTCCTCACCAAAATCCTACCAGTGAGACCTTACAGGCTGGACAGCCTCTCTCAGTTACAGAGATTGTGGAGGACAAGGACCAATTTGTGGTCAGGGAAAACCAAGAACCCCTCACTGACCTCTATGGTGTTCAGAAAGCATTTAAGAAAAGCAGGTAGTTCTAAAAAATGGCTTAACTTTGCTACATGTGACACTGAAAACAACTAAGAATCCACGTACACAAACAAGCTGAAAGTGCTTTAGAGCATAAAGCACTTTCTATCCAACATCTTTTTTTAACAGCTTAATTTGAAAAACTACATCACCATATCAAGCAGTAATTAGGCAGCTACTTCAGATGGAATTTTTGTTGTCTCATCTGTTTTTTAATCAACATGAAAGAGTTTTTTTAGACATGTTTCTTCAAGCTAAGCATAAAACTGCTGCATATTCTACCGGGCGCCGCTCCCCGCTCCATAACGGCCCCCGCGGAGGGAGCTCAGCCAGCACCTGCATCTCCAGCGCTCGCAGGGGGATTCGGAGAGGCCCCTGGGGGTCCCACAGAGCTGTTCTTCACGTGCCTTAGGGCCCGGCCTGGCAGGATGGATCTGGAATCATCGGCCAAATTCTTTCCTGCAGCCTAACGTGGTCCTCAAGAGAAGGGACTCAGTCTGAATCCCAACACCTAACAGCAATTGCTAAAACACTATCAAAAATCAAACTATTAAACAATTCCAGTGCAAAGGAAATGCGTTTTTCCCCAAACATTTTGACAAATTCTTTGGGCAAAGGCACTTCAGTAGGAACTGAGTACTCGATGCATGTTTTACATTTCTATACTCAAAGCTGGCACCTACAGGCCATATCCCTAAGTGGGCATTGCCACTTTTCAGTACCAGTTCTGGAAAATGACTGCACAGACTTTCTGAATTATACATTAAAATTCAAGACTGCCCTAACCGCCCTTCAAAGATCACAGAAACTGGCAGATTTTTGGATACCTCAAACTGCATTTGGTTATGAGAATATAAACAAGACCGGAACACTCCAACCATTCATTTTTATTTCCAATAAATACAATCTCTATTCATACCTTTACTAGAAAGCAGTAGGTCTAACACACAGGTTTTAAAAAGGGTGGTTGGGTTTTTCTGGAGGGGGAGGGTGGCAGGTTGATTATTCTTCCAAATGTCTATAACAGTATCTATAATGCATCTTAAGATAAAGCCTTCTGGAAGTATTTTTACATTAACCCACAGTGGCACACTTACCAAGTACATTTTTAAGTGACATGCATTTTCTTAGTGATCATTTTTCAAGAAGAGAAATCATCTTTAGAAATATTATTTCCTTCATAAAGTTCATAGCGATCGTGTCTCCCATTGTGCAGTTAGCTTTCTCATAGCAGCAGCTGTCATGGTCTTTGGACAAGGTCCTCACCCGCCCTAGCACTCGGCTACCACCTAGTATCAGCTTTGAGAGGAGGTGCAGCGCTTTTCCAATGCTGAATGGGATGCACGTATTCAGAAACACATTTGTCACACCTGTGTCAAGTGTCACCCTTGAACAACTGCTAGCAGGCATGTCAGAACAGAAATAAACAAAAGACTTGCTCTGCTGGGCAAACATTTCAGGCTTCACGGGAGGCAGGACCTCTCGGAGCCCAGCACATCCCACCTGGGCTGCCTCCGGCCACGCGCTCCGTGCCAGGCACGGAGGCAGGAAGAGGCTGCTGATATCCGAGGGATTTACTTTAAATACTTCCCAGGCACGTCTGTCCTCGTGCCATCTGAGCTGCCCAGGCTCCTCAGCTCTGGGCAGAGGTATATAGTCCCAAGAGGAAATATGGAAGGACTTATAGCACCCCACTGAGAAACGCAAGTGAAACGCAGCAATACATGCACGTTCAAGGCTGTAGTATTCTATGTAGTGCTTTAGTAATTTCTAGAGGATTCTGAGATTTGGGGAAATCAGTTTAAAGCATTTACACAAACAAAAGCAGACTGCTCCCTCGCTCCCCTCCATGCTCCGACCTCCACCAAGCGCACTTCAGCCCCAGCCCTTCACCCCCACAGATCTGTGGGTGCCAGGAACGGGTTTAATAACACGGCACCAGGGAAATGCCCCAATGTCTCCACTTGGGAGAGTAACCATATCACAAGAGACACAAAAAAAAAAAAAAAAGTTAAATCTGTTTTTCAGTACACAACTTAATTAGCAAACACATGTCAATGAAGCAGTGAATGCTGAAGAGACTTAGACAAAGTCCAATTACAGAATGTCGCTGAACTCTTAATTTCAGTGTCTTTTCTTGCCACACTACCCATGCCTGAAAAAAAACACTTCCCATTATTTGCTGTCATTTAATTCCTTATACTTTCATGTTGAAAGAAAGAATTCCTAATCATCACCTTCTACACAATTATTGCATATTCTGTCATTCTTTTTATTTGTTTCTTTGACAATCTATGGAACTCCAGCTTTACATCTTACAAAATAAGAACTTCTCCAGGCTGTAGGTCACTTTCTTTGCAGTTCTTTTGCTTCTCTATTATCTGAGAGAAGTAGCTATCCTAAAAATATTGTGTAATATCATTTGCAGAATAGCAAATGATTCAGATACTAGTTTGTTATGTGCATCTTCCTTGCTCCCTACTGGACACAGCCTGCCCTGCAAATGTCAGTTTCGCACTTGCAGCATAACTAGGCTGCAACATGGATAACACAATAACTACTGAGGTTTTTATATATGAGTTTTTCAGCACAGAAAAGGTTATTTTTGCTAGCTTCTTCCAAAGGATTGAGAGGTAGCAGGTGTTAGAGAAAGGGTATTAAACAGGTCCCAGTCTTACTGAATAAACCTATTTTTGTACAAGTGCAATGCAATTACTGTATTAAGGTTTTGGTTCTTGTGCTAGAATAGTATCTTGCATTCGTAATACAGCATTTTCTCCATTTCCAAACAGAGCAGATTTAAGAGACAACTTCAGTAGTAGATAACTTGCATAAAGATCACATTAACCTTGTCAATTGTCTTTACCACCTTTATGAAAGATTATCATTCAGATGGAAATAATTCATTTCTAGACAGCTGTACAGCAAAAATAGAATACAGTACTTTCAATATTTATGTAGCATCTACAATCCATATTCATAAGACACCAGCTGTTACAATCTGATTGTATCATTACCAAGTCAGTAATGAAACTGCACTGAACTAGAACACAATGAGAAAGAATCAGTATTCCAGTGTATCGTGATCTGACAGAGCCACAATTCATATTTTACAATTAATGTCAATTTGTTACAGATGACCAAAACATACAATGATCCAGATCTTAAAAGGAATTAACTGTTCTATTTATATACTTCATTAAAATACAGTGGAGCAATCCTTACAAGTCAGACTGCTCTTCAGCAGTGAAAGTAACACAAGACTAATAACAAACTTGAGGAATTTTCAGTTCATTAGAAAGCAGTCAGCAGTTCATGAACAATTATTTTGCAAAACAACATATATCTTGAAAAGTGCTTTCAGGAGCATTTTTGCTGGTAGCTATGAGAAGAAGTTTAAATCCTGTCAGAAAAAGTCCAGAGTTGCATCTGGCAACTCCAGTGCACTTTGCAAATGAAAGTGAAACTGCATTTCTACATAAGATTATTGCTTCCATATATTGCATTTGTATATGACAACAAAGTGTGTTTGAACAGAAAACTACCATGACTTTATTTCATACCAAAATTGGACATATCACAGAACATGGTTACATGCAATCACCAATATTTGCATCTCAAACAGTAGCGCGGAGCAACAGCTCACACAGGAATTTTAGTAGCCCCTATGGAAAAAATATATATATATATTAAAAAAAAAAAGCTCACAGTGTCCTTAGACCTGTTGCATTCAAAGTAGTAATTCCCTCCAATAACGCCTCAACAATTGCCTATATAATAACTACTGATATTATATAGACAAACACCTTCTCTGGGATACTCCCCCTTCCATTTGAGGAATTTGCTCTTAGGTGATAGGGGCCTGGAAGGCACCCCAACCTATTCAGCTACTGCTAGTTCATCACCAGGGAGCAACTTCCATTCCCACTGTGACCCTCTGAGTCTGAAAAAAAGATAAACTCAATATAGATTCAAAAACCAATTCACAATTGAGAAGATGAATTACTCAAGATTCTGGTTTCTGTGACTGGCAGAAGAGTCTTCAATCCTCCTGCTGCATTTTACCTTTGCTTTCTGTTCAGCTCTGAACAGGTTCTCAAATACAGACGAAGAGCTCATAGCTTTTTTTAAATCCAAACCTGGTACTCTTAAGACTATGATTGCTTTAAAGAAAATTGTTTGAACCCAGTGAACAGAACGTGTGTTTAAGTATTAGCCCATGACTATGAGATTTCTTAAAAAGGGACATCATTAATTAAAAAAGAACAAATTTAAAGACCTTAAAGAAAGTAAAAATTAGAACTAGGGCAGCTGCCAGCTGTCAATTTGAGTGCAAAATTCTCCTTCTGCTTTAAGATTTTGATATAATAATAATATCTTGGACTGCTCCATACTACAGTTATGAAGCAACACAGTATAAAGCAAACTGAACAAGCACAGTTTATTTCAAGACTCTTCTAGAAAGAGTTTACTTTAAAAGTGTTTTCTAAAGCACAATACAACACAAAACCTGAAATTAAATACTCTGAAAAGAATAAAGAGAGAATAAAGAAAGTCATTTTCTACAAGTGATGTTCTTGGCTGGCTTTAGCAAAACACCAGGCCACTATTGGGACAAAGTTTATGAAGAAATCTGCAGCTGAAGTCACTGCTGCTAGTAAGGATTCATGTTTTATTTCATTCTTGGCTTCATTCACATGGAAATTCAAGTCCCCTGCCTCTGTAGAGTAGTGGCAAAATTGACAGTTTTCAGATATTAAAGCTTCTGGATAGCACGTAAGTCATTAACTTGCCTTATTGCAAGCAACATACACATATATGGAAGCCTTTCAATTAAAAGTGTATACCTGAATGCGAACTTTTCCTTCCGGGAATACCTGTAACACTTACGGTTGTACTCAAGTGTTTGATTGTTCGGTACTACTGAAATTTCACCCATCTAAAACGGAAGATAGGGACACAGAGGAGGCGGTTTTGGATGTTGGCCAGACAGAGGAACACTGTACAGCATGGTCTGCTGCCAGCTCTAAATAACTGCCAGGTCTTATGCTCTGCTATTCTCCTTGGTCTCTCCTGAGAAATGTCATCAGTGAATGGTACAGGCATGAGAAACTCTCTCCCAAAGTGAACAAACAAGTACAAATTAAAGCCATCAAGTTGAGCAGCACAGTAGCAGAAGGCCCATGATCACTTGTTATCATTTTGAAACCAGTTGTTGCTATGAAAGAATGGAATAATTAAAGAGCATTTATGGTGAAATCACATACACAATACTCACCGAGTAAAATTTAAACAAAGGAGTATGTGAAAGTGAATAACAATATGTCCTATGCCAAGAATAATATGCTTATGGAGAGATTAATGAGAGACAAGATGACAAATTGCATACACATGCTAAGACTCCATCCTTTGGCAAGTGCTTGATAGTCCTCTGTACGCACACATCTCAGATGCAATCTCACCACTTCTTTTATAGGCTTTGCTAACGAACTGCTATGTGACATAACTGCTATGACTGCTATTATGCATGCTCTGAAGAAAGGAAAGCGAACAGCAAAAACCATTTCCTGATCATTATTCCTTTTAATACTCATCCGCCTTCTGTCCACTTTCATTAATCTAGGATAACTTACAGATTTATGAATGGAAGCAGCCTTCAATGCCTCTTGTTTTTCTAGTGTGGGGAAGTGAATCTACAGCTCCGTATTTCGATTAGATGGCTCAGCAGACAGGGCATTCCCAAAGGGGAAGGCGGTTTCTGAAGGGGGTGCCCCAGAGCCCATCACCCAACAGGCAGCAGCAATCCAATCTGTTTTAAGACAGCACATCTACAATTAGTGCAATTTTGCAAACCTGAGCGCTGCGTGCCCTCCTCTCTGGCTTCATTACCAGGCATGTAAGCGTTTACCCCACATGGAGGCTTTGCACCTAACTGAAGCACAAAAGGAAACGCCAGTGAATCCTGTATGTGCAGCTCAAGTGCTGATCCTGGCCTGAGTCACTGTACTTGTCCCCACTGCTTTCATTCATTCTCCTGCAGAAAAAGGACCCCCCATACTCGAGCTATGGCTCTTAAACATACCCTTTAACTCCTTTTGGTAATGGCCACTTTACAGATTAGTTACTACTATGCAATTTCATAGTGACAGAGAAAACAGATCCAGCAATAACTTCAAATTTTCACATGCTCTTTGGATAAATTGGCACTAGATTTTTTTTAATCTTCAGAGAAAATTGGTAAGATATAGCCCTACTATTTTCAAAAACCTCAGGTCTCAAGAAGATTGAATGATTTAGTCAAATTTGAATGCCACGTGTGACCAGTACGTACCTTTCTAGGACAAACTTAGTGCTCAGAAAGCCAGCAGCTTGACTTACCATAAACAAACCCCTTTTTCCTCTGCATTGCTCTCTTTCTCACCCAATCAAGATGATAAACTATGCAAAAATGAAGGTTATAACTTTAATAACTTAAAGACGGTCGAGACATTTGGCTTAGCTCAGATGCCAACATCACTTCAGGCAGTTGGCAGAACTGAGTACAGACATTGACAACCTGGGATGAAATTGCCATTCCTGCAGATCTTGGAGCCTTGACCCCATCAGCAGAACCGGCCACGGCATCGAGACCTGGCGCTGCCAGGCATGCGCCCCGAGCCCGCAGCAAGCAGGAGCAGAGAGGAGAGCACAAACTGCCCCTTCAACAAAATGGCCCATGATTTGTGTGATGTGCAGTTAACAGATGGCATTCAAATTAGCATTCATATCTTTCAAGTGTCTTACCAAACAAGTCTAAACAGCATCTTGAAATTTCCATTTTAAATTCACTAGGGCCTTGTTAGAAGTACTGCAGACACATGACTGCTGTCGAGTAAAGCTCTGTCTTTAAGGAAGGACATCACTACTCAACAGGAAGCAAGCTCTGCGTAGCAACAGGCCGCCGAAGCCACCAGAGCTCCCACAGGAGACGTCACCAGCTCCTAGACACCGAATGCTGCCCCAATCACGCAGGGAGCCCACGAGCACCAAGGCCTTGTCAATACCCAGAGATGAGGTGCAAGCCCTCACTGTCAGCTGGCAAACAGTGGGACACGGTGCACACCCCTGCAGTCCAGAAACCCCTCTAGGCTTCTGTCCGAACAACACTCCAAACTGATAAGCCAACAGGCCTACTGACAAAGCCGTTCTCTTTCTTTTAACACGTAGGCTGACCTGAAGGACAGCACTTCTGTCCTTGTGTGCACGACTGGAGAACAACGCAACATCAATCAGCACGTTAAAAAACTCAGTCACCAATAGAGGAGGAGTCCAAGGATGCCGCAGACCAGCTCCACGGCCTCCACTCATTCCATGGGGAACACCAACATACAGATCCGCAGGGCTGCCTTCCAACAGGCAGCAGCTCTGGAGTGTTAGGAATCACCAGGGATAGAGGCCAAAGTCAAAGTCACACTTCTGGACACAGAATGCCTTGTCAACAACTTTCCTAACTATAGATTTTGAAGTTGAAACACTTCCACTGACAGCAACTACAGCACTAATAAAAAAAAAATAATAAAAAAAAATAAAAAAAAACACTGTATTTAAGCACACTATAACCCATCAGAGTACTTACTATAAAAGTCATCTGACCTCTTTTTTAGCATGTGAACACAACCCAGGCTGAAGATTGAATCTGGTATGTTCCAAAAGTTATGAAATCAGCATAAGATGCTAGCTCTTTTTACAACTCGGAGTACAATTGAACTAGCTCATGTTCACTGCCACAGGCAAGTTTTGCCATTGTCAATTCACACCTTTAGCAAAATAAGGCATTAAGCATGCCCTGAGAAGCATCATAGCTGCAAGAGAAAAACAATCTTTCCACCCAGCAGCAAAATAGCCCAACATTTTCTCATGCCACTGGGAGAGGAAAAATACATATGTGTGTGTATATATATATATATATATATATATATATATATATATTTGAAAAACTGGACAAGAATAAAGAATCTGGTGAAAACTCAGCATGGTCAAAAGATTCTGACTTTCCAAAAATGAAGGTTTCAGCAGTGCTGTGAACAAACATGATGCAGACAGATACCTTCAGATTCAATTCAGCTTTCGGCGGGGGAGGGGGGGAGGAAGATTTTTTCCAAAAGATAGGTTCACTTTTCAGGTACTTACACTTCTCATGGTAACCTCTACAAAGTATATTTTATTTAAAATGTGCAGCCTGATAATTTCATGAAGCAGCACCTACCTGGTACAGAAAGATTCAGTAATTACTGCCTATTTACCCCCTTCCAGCATCCTTTAGCCCTCCATCTTATTCCCCCAGCCCATATCTTCACTGTTTATTTCCCAAACCGAGGAGTTGCAAACTATTAACCTCGTCTGCCACCGGCAACACTCTCTGTTTAAATGTCCTTCTCTGCCTCTTTCCATCGAAAGACCATTCCATAATTATTCAGTGTTAGTTTGGTTTTCAAGGCCTTAGATATTTTATCATGAAGAAAAAGTAACATGTCAGTGTTTGGTTTATAAGCCCTTACATAAACACAGCATGACTATGTTAAACACAGATTTAAGATTCGAACAGTAGCTTCCTTCTGCTGAGGGAACTGTTCATAAACTTCAGGCAGTCACTAAACCACAGGAAAATTCACCTCTTACCTTTAAGCAGCCACATTGTCACCAGAGCATTTGGTGAAACCTCTTATTCAAATTCTATTGATACCCTGTGAAAAGTCCATTTGGAGAGCCAGATGCACCAAGCGACATGGGGTTGATGAGAGCAACTGGTGAACACTCATCCCAGGCTTTCCTCCCCAAGAACAACAGATTTAAGAAACAGACTATGTATTGCAGTTAGAACACTTTAGCACCTCATACTTGCATCTCTACAACTCCCAATAACACCAGCCACCTGCATGTGGCAATCTGCTACTACTCATCATATGGGTTTCGTTCTAAAATCTTTTCTGCCAGTTTCAATTTGAAATTTTGAGCCTTCCCTCTGTTACAGGAAGTCCCAATACACGAATATCTCTATTCCCCTCCCAACTAAACACATAAAATGGATTTGGCTTTCTTCCTACAGTTTCATCTTCCTTGAGTTTTCCCTTTCCCAGAAAGTTTTAGATCTTAAGCAGTTCCTTTCTTTTTTCTTAACCTCTCTCTCATTTCTCTTTTCTTCCCCCCCCCCCTTTTTTTTTTTTTTATATAACAGATTGTTCTTTTTCATTTTCCTCGCTTGGACAAGATTTCCAATTTTGGAAGTAAAATTATCTCCCAAAGGCTCCTGCAGATGCTGTTAAGTGGTTTTCACAGGTGATGCCAACCAGGACTGTGAGTGGCAGCTCTGCAGAGGGTCATTTTCACAGCTGAGCCCCATCAGGGCTCCAAGCGCTCAGCCTCTACACAGAGGTTTTTCATTAGTGGCCAAAGGAGGAAAACCTGCCAGAATTAGCACACATACTAACTAAAGTCAGGTAGTTCAGTCCAGCACTTAGGAAAGTGTGAGGAAGAGAGGTGTTAAGCAAGAAAGCTGCGTAGGAAACAGCACGGATGCCGGTTACTAAAGCACCACAGCAGCTCAGGAGCCAGGGGAAGAGGGGTTGAGGAGGAGCAGCTTCACCGCACGCGGAGCCGGCGCCGGGAGAGCCCCGCGGCTGGGGCGGCTCCGCCAGGGGCCCGGCCGCGCTCCGCGGGGAGCCTCGTTCCACCTCCACCCCCTGGGACCGCCGCCGCACGAGGGGACCTCAGCACCGGCAGAGAGCCCTGCCCGCCGCCGCGGCCGTTCCAGGCTCCCGCTCCACTTCCCAGAGCTCCCTCCTTTTCCCAACACGCTCCCACAAAACGCTCCCTTCGCGCCGGCCGCGCACGAGTCACCGGCCCCACCGCAGCCCCACGAGCGCCTCCCGGCGCCGCTATCGGCCTCGGGACCCCGCGGGCGGCGGCGCTGTGCG
>VWPW01024975.1:218262-259514 GCA_013389825.1 Crypturellus undulatus
GGCGTGGCGCGGCTGTGGGCGGGGCCTGGGGCGGGGGCGGGGCCGCGCTCTGTCCCGGTACCGGGCGGTCCCGGTCCGGCATCTGCCCTCCTGCAGAACAAAGCCCTTTCCAATTTATGAATTGCGTGGAGTTGAACTTTGAAACATGAACAAACGGCTCCGGAAGCCGCAGTTTTAAGCCTGGTTTATGCGGCGCTGGCTCTGCTTCCTCCTTCGCCTGCGGCCGCTCACAGCGCGCGCGGCACTGCAGCCCCGCACGTCTAGAACAGCCTCTTCAAGAAGCGTGTGACCCCAGGATTCAGCTATCTGGAAGCAAACTGAAACACATCATACATCAGCTCATCCTGGAGCAGAAGCTGCCAGCAAGCAGATCTTACCAGGGGATTTCATCAAGCTCCAGAAAAGCTTAGAGAATAAACCCAAGACTTAATAGAGATCTATGTCAACTTGGGTTGACTAAGCCTTGTTGCCTGGATCGTCACCTGGGAATGGAAAGTGCATCAGCTCCAACAGGCATAGATCAACATCCAAAAATGCTTCACGGATATACAGCTGCTCCATAAGTCTGTGCATGTTTAGTACTCGCCACAGCACAGCCTGCGAAAACCAGCAGCACCCGCAAGAGGATGTCCCTTGCCTCTCAGGCTGCTGTCTGCAAATAAAAAGAAAATATCCTTAAGCATTGAAAATATTAATTAATGGTTATTACATACCATAGGCATTCAGATGCCTCATAAATAATCATGTAAACTTTTCAAACAGCAGTCTGGGAATTTACTATACTTTGGATGAGGTTTTACAGTAAATGGATTCAGGCCAGATCCTCTCCATCTCTCCATACCCGAGTGTCTGTGCCGCGGGGCTGACCTGGGCGGGTGCGCGAGCGCCTGCTGCTCGCGGGCAGCGCTCCCAGAGAGCCGGGGCTTCAAACGCAGCAGCGGGAGGGCGGCTGCAGAGACGGCTCCACGTGCGCTCGCTGGGGCGGCGACGAGCGCCCGAGGCAGAGAGGGACTGAGGAGACTTGGTCAAGTGAACAGAGCAGCAGCCTGCACAAATGTCCCCCAGCTGCCCCTTGCGGGACGCGCGCGTTAAAGGTCTTCAGCAGCGTGTGAGCCCGTGTGCCGACGAGCGCAGCGTGCGGGTAAAGGCCCTGGCAAACAGTGAACTGAGGCAGCTGGCGGCTACACAGGGGCTTGAATTCTGCTTGGGTTTACAGCCAAAAGTCGTAGTGGAACATTCAAGCCTGGGCACAGAGCTTGGTGCCCGGTGCTGCAGAAGGACTGCGGGGAATGCGGGGACAACGTGCGGGACACGGGGACCACGGGGCAGCCGAGGGCTCCATGGGCGTCGCATCGGCAGCCGCTCCTACCGGCCCTCACAGTGCAGGTACAGGGCCTCTCTGTCACCTGCCGTCACTGATATCTGGANCGCCGAGGGAGTCACATCGGCGGCCGCTCCTACCAGCCCTCACAGTGCAGGTACAGGGCCTGTCACCTGCCGTCACTGATATCTGGATCATCACTGACGGAAATCCGCAGCTGGAACCTTCTCTGGGCGCGGGGCCACCTCCCCGGCGCTGCGCCCGCTTCTGTAAGCGGCTCAGCTCCGCCGGCTTTACATCTGTAATGGGATCTGCAGTCTCCAGCAGCCTCGTCAAGGTTTGCAGTCACATTCACGGGGATTTGGGCTCACACGGCCCAAAAGCCGATGCCAGCCCCTGCCTGATCAATGTAATCCCAGCGCCCTTCCCAGGCCGGGTCCCAGGCCGCTTCCGCACAGGGCCCTGGCACTGCGCTCACCTCCACCCCTGCTCTGCGCACCCTAACCAGGACAAAGCCACGCGGTTAATACACCTCTCGTCTTTCCATGATTAGTATTTAAGCAGCAGCAACAGCATGCAAGGCTTTTTAGGGACTTATTTAGAAAAGATTGTTGCCATTCTTCCTTTTATTTTAATGTTAATAATGTAGCATTCCAGTAGATCTGTCATAAAATGATATTATCAAAGGAAGCAAGGTAAGTGCAGAATTATTTGCTGTTTGGTAAAGCCAGGCACATCACAGAAAGCAATAATATCACAAAATAACTTTGATAAAACTTTTAAAGAAAGCTTTTTTACAGCCCTAGCAGTAATTACAGCTCATATTGAAATAAGCTTCTTACGGTGAGTTTAAGCTAATTTACATTTCAGCACAAGCAATCGAATACGCAGCCTGACAGAACAGACTTCACCCCGGGGAGGGGCCAGCCAGGTCCTGCTGCAGACGAGGAGCCTGGCAAGAACACGCGCAGGATGCAGAAAAGGCCTGCAAAAAGATGTCAGCATCTGTTTCGCCTCCCAGCAATTTGCAGGAATATCAGATGGCGGAAAAGCATGGGAAATGGACCCTCAGGACCGCTTAAGAAAGGAAATCTCTCCCTTATTTTCCACGGCCACCATGGCAATCTTGCTGTGAGATGTAATGGCACAATCCATTAACCAAGAAATAAGTTGTGACCTCCCCATTGCACCTCATTCGGGTCTCTGCTCGAGCTTCTCCATCTCCTCCCCAATTACGCTCAGTGATCCAACGTGATGGCTTGAGACGAAGCTGATGGATGAGCTCGTGCGGAGGAACAGAGCAGGGCTCGTGAGGCTGCTCTGCTTGCACGGACGCTCCTCGCGTTGCGAGGGGCCCGGGATGCCTCGTGGCCGGGCCGCGCAACAGCGCAGCTGAAGCCGCACGACACGCAGAGCAGCCGCGGCAGCTGCTGGTGACACTGAAGGGTCTCAGCTGCAAAGGCGGCAGCTGCGGGAAGGGACCGAGCGCTGCTGGCCCTGGATCGGCTCCGCTGGCCAGATGCGCTCAGCTCATCTGCAATTATGAAGGGCTATTTTAATGCAGTTTTAAAAGCAATTGTTGCCTAAAACATAATGAAATAGATTTTTTCTAGATTCTTTTTCTTTCCCTGGGAGTATTTGTATAGCAGTACTTGGTGTGGTAGGCCAAAGCTCTATTACTACTCCTGTTTTTGTTATCAAGTTAATAGTAAAGAACTCTTTTGGAATAAACGGGATACAATAGTAGCTTCAGGTCTGCAGTTATGATTTACCATTTCCATTTAGAGCTCATTGCTTTTGTAGTCATTAATGAATAACAGCAATAGAATAATAATCTACTGGACCACTACTCCAGCACTAACCTTTCCTCCGACTTATAACTGAGATATCAAAATCCATCTCTCTTTCAGAAAAGCAGGGACTCTGTTCTTTCTCGGTGCCCTCAAGATTCTGTTTTACAGGTGTCAGTTCTCAGGTCCACTGCTCAACCTTGCTGTGCAGGACAGTGTGTGGAGTGGGCGGCGCTCTGTTTTTCAAACTTTTAACATCAGCTTTGCTAAGAAAAAAGAGGAGAAGAGAGTGACTGGTCAGCGGACGGGCGGCAGGAGGCTTTTCGGCACTGTTGTCACCAAGGCCAAGGTGGGAGAGCTGCTCTGCAGGACCCGCTCGGCTGCAGGAGGCCGCAGGACAGAGCCCGTCCTGCCGCAGACGCCACCTCGGCTCGGGGAGGGGTGGCTGCGCCGGCGGGGCCGGTCCCGGCCGCGGGGCTGCGCGCGGAGGCAACGCGGGAGCAGGGCTTATCGGAGGCAGACTTCACGCTCAGCTGCTGATTAAAGACCGATCAAGACAAAAATTAAGCAGGCCATTAAGCAGCACTCGGATGGATTAGCGCGAGTCTGTCTCCCTTACGCTGCAGGATTTCAGAGTTCCTTTGAAGTTTGGGTATTAGAAAATCACTTTCCAAGCCACATAACTTTGAGCTTTAGATGTTTCCTAACAATTCCGAGGTTGAGGAACAGCTGACTAATCCTTTAGGATTTAATGAGGTTAACTAACACGCACGGCTTTGTAGGAGAACTGTAGGTGGTATTTTGGTGGAGAACGTGAAAAACAATGACAATAAGCAACGTGCTGCAAAGGAAGAGAAGGCAGCAGCTTCAGAAACTGCTGTAAAAGCTTCTCTCTGCAGAGCGGCAGGGTCTCCTCCCCAGGAAGGACTTCTTACGAGCGCTGCTCCTAAGGCAACGGGATGACCCTCCCACTCTCCAGCTTCGCTCCGGCTCCGGCAGCACCACACTTGCTCCCTGGAGCTGGCCAGGTCCCACTGCGCTCTGCGGTGGCCGGTGGCTCTCAGCGTTGGGGACAGGCGCGGAGTGTGTCCAGCCGGGCCTGCTGCCGGATCCGCCTCCTTGCTGCGGAGCGCTACGAAGTCCCTGCGCTTCGCGCGCCTGCGGACTCATCCATGAATTTAATTTGATGTTTACAGTAGGAACTGGAATCGCACATAACGAGTTGACACACAAATTCATTAGGATGCAATTACAGTGATCACAATTCGGGCTACCCAATTATTTTTAGCAAGAACATGTAATTAACTGCTGGTTCACGTCAACTGCTGCCTGGCTCCATGAATCAGGTTCAGAGGAGCGGCTCGCTGGGGACAAATGGGTGGCGTTTTCCTGCTGGGCCACGGGTGCAGGCTCAGCCCCGGGACAGGGAACGCTCCTCAAGGACACGGGAGTGCTGGGCCCACCAGGATGCCCAGGATGTCCCGCATGGAGCAAGCGCCACTCGGCCGCCTGCTTGAGGCCCTGCGCCAGCCTCGCGGCTCCTGCGCCACTGCTGCCTCCTCACCAGGCGCCATCAATATTTGTGATTTATTAGAGCTGCTGTGGAACAACGTGTCCGTGACGGCTCATAGATCATGGCAGCACTAGAGAAAAATAAAACCGTGTAAAACTGCTTGCCATGTAAAACTTGCCGCTCATTTATAATGCTCTGCTCCAGCTCGCAGGGCAGCAGCGCGGGAGCACCGTTTCCTCGGCCTTTTCCCAACGTTGACCTGTCCCAGGGAAGAGCCCTTTAGCGACCATGCAGAATCAGCGCGAGCAGCACGCGGGGCTCGGAGGCAGCACCGTGCAGGTGCCACCGCCGCAGCAGGGAGCAGGGCACCGGAGGGGACGTGGGTGTCCCCCTTGCCGTGCTGCACCACGCACTGGCCCACGATCCAGCCCCATTGGCTCCGGGCACTTTGCACACCCCTGACCCGCTGCAGAATTTACGACGTTTGAGCAGCAGATAAAAACTTCACAACTGCTAATGCGCAAGTGCTCCTTAATGTGGTGACTGTCAGAAAGACCTTGGATTTGGAAAGGGCTTTTGAGAAAGAGCCAAGATCTCTCCTCTCTAAGCAGATTTTTTGCAGGCTCTTGCCCAGGAGGTGAGCGGCTCCGAGTTGCTCCCTGGTGACTGCTGAGCTACATCATTGTGAAATCCCAAAGAGCGGAGAGCACAGCAGAGGCAGAAGTAAATAAATAATCACCTCCTTGCGTGGCTGATGTGCCTTGTTGTTCCTGCTCCTGCCACGACCGCACAGCAAACTGCACACGGAGGGAGAAGGGAGCATTTGTGCTCACAAGCTGCATGAAGGGGAAGGAAAACAAGTTTTAGGGCATGTTCTGTGCAAGGTTGTTTATCTGCCTGTAACTATTTTAAACCTGGGAAACAGACGGCTGCCAGCTGCAGAGCGCCCTCAAGGCTGGCGCTCCCGTCCCAGGTGAACAGGAGAGGACACCCGGCCTGGCGGTGGCACAGAGACGTCCGCGAGAGCTGTCGCGCCGTGCCGCAGCCAGGGCCGCATTGCCTCCGGGCCAGCAGCGCCCTCCGCTAAGATGACAACGTGTGACGGCTCCCGGGACAGCGGGGCCGCAAACACCCTCTCCAAGGTGCTCCCCAGGACAAACAGAGCCGGAGGCCGAGGGGCCGATCCCCGGACCCGGACGGGGAGCGCAGATGGGCACCGGCGGCTCCAGGTCCCTTCTGCCTCGCTGTCTGCCTCACACAAGTGCCAGCACAAATCAGCTTTCAGGTGCCAACGGCAGCTATTGGAAACAGCCTCCAACATGGGGAAAACGGGAAATCAAACTTCCAGAGCAGCGTTTCCATGGCCAGGATTTGGAGAGATTTGATGCCGCTGGGATCTGTGCACAGGGCGTGCTGCAGCTCCCCGGTGGATCTTCCGCAGCCGTCGGCGCTGGACACTCTGGGTCTGCACAGCCTTCCCCGAGTGTCGGGCCTGATCATCAAACGGAAAGGGATTAAAAAAAAGAGATGAATATCGTAAATATCCTACATGAGCGGGCTGTGTAAATGCTTCCCTGGCACTGCTAGCACACTGTCAGTATGTATAGCATTATTTAAATAAGAAATTAACAACTTTTCCCTGTAAATTGAAGTATCTTATTGAAATGTATGCTGATTATAAGGCAAATGTCTTTGTTCTAATTATCTTAATTACAGGCTTTTAATGGCAAGAAGCTGTAGAAATGAAAACATACATAAATGGCAGCTTATAATGACGTGAGCTGCACCTGCGAGCACTTCAACAGGGCTGGCAGGGGATTAATGCACCGATGGCTGCTGATGGAGAGGAGAGCGGCGCATCCCGGCACGCAGCGCCCGTCCCTGGGACACAAACAGCCCCGCACGCAGCGCCTGTCCCTGCTGCAGACACCCTCTGCAAGCGCCGCCTGTGCCCGGGACGAGCCGGGGATACGTGTCTCTCGCAGCCCCTTACCTGCCCCACTCCGGTCCCTGGGCAGCTCTAAGGCTCCTGCAGGCCGGGCCTGGCAACGCGCTGGATTTCCCCTGGTTACCTGTCTGTGCCGCTGCTGCCGCCTTCGCCTCATTCGCCTTTTAGCTCCTTATCCTTCCTCACACTCGGCCTCAGTCCCTAAGGGGTTCCAGCCTAAGTGGCGGTTACGGGCACCCATGTGGGGCTACAGCTGGATCCCAGCCAGCTTCTCGGAGCGATGGCACTGCACTCCCTTAGGAATAACACCCAGCTGATAAGGAACATCCCAGCAGTAATAGCCAAGCACCAACAACCGTGGAAAAGCCCTGGAAAATCCCAGCAAATCCCTGCAAAAATCCTGGGACTCGGCGTCGCTTCCTCTCGGGTTCTCCGGGCAAGCGCCCTTGCTCTCTCCAGCTGACACCAACCCGCACGTGCTGGAACACGAAGTCGCGGCCAGGCAGCCGAGAGGGCACAAGGCCCCATCGGATCCCTGGTGCAAAACCCGCAGACCCTCCAGCTCTGCTGCTTCTCCTGTGCTCGCCGGGTGACCTGCTCTTCTGGCCTAGCTCTGCTTTATTCTCATGTCACCAGAGGTACTTAAGACCATTCAGAAATCTCAGCACTGCCCACTTGCAGTTGGCCAAACAGACACACTCCATTTTCTGAGTGCTGGAGCTCGAACACGCCAAACATTTAGCTTCAAAAAAGCCCAAAGCCCCGCAGTCACCTCGTCAAAGCAAATGCAGGGAGAGCGCTGCGGAGCTGCGGATTTGGGCCTGGAGTTGAACAACACAGACCGCTCTGGAGTCACCGACAGGTCGTTGTCAAAGCTGTGCCCATGAGCAGAGCCCCCGAGGCTGCTCTGCACTTCGCTGTGCTGCGAGGGCAGCTTTCCTCCCAAAGCGTCCCACACTCACAGAGGCCAAACCTCAGCCAAAGGAACCTTTGGAGCTTGCAAAACGACAACTTTAGTTCTTGCATTACGTATTAACGGGGCTCTGAAATACCACGGGAATTTTAACGCCTCTCACAAACACGTCTTTTCCCAGTGAGACGCCTGCATTAGTATCTGGGGTATCTGGGACATTCTGCACGACCCTGTTGCTCGTGCAGGTTGCGAGGGTCCTCCCTGCCCGTCAGCGCAGCCTGGGCCGCGGGCGCCGTGCCGGCTCCCTAGGACAGCTCGAGCTCTGCAAAAGCAGGAGGGCAGAGAGCATTATACCTTTCCACCAGGCTTCAGGTTGTTTTTCTTTTCTATCTGGACATATGGATGAGGGGCATCTTTAGAGACCTTGAAAGGAAAACTGCCTCACTTTGAGTTTCTAAACAGACAAAGCAGCTAAGAATAGACTCCAGAGGGAAATGCAAGGCGAGGGACACAACAGGAATCCACCTCCTTCTCTCACTGGCAGATACTCCTGAAATTCAAAGAGCAAAATATACAGAACGAACGAAAAAGAGGAGTAGCCAGGCACGTTGAGGACATTTGGAGGAACGTGCTGTTATGTAACACAGACCAGAGAAAGGTTAGAAAACATCATCCCTCCCTTGGGAGCCACGCTTCTGCCAGCGTTCTTAGTGCACTGGCAGGAGGACAGATCCTCCTCACTAATGCCCGAGGTCGTAGGCAAATCAAGATGGAACAGCCGATCCACCATCCACCTGTATCAGGTACAGCTGGCGTCATTACAGAAAGGTTAGGGCTGGAAATATAAAACTCTTGCATTAAACCTGGCAAACTGTGTCCTTAGCTGGCAGCTAGAGGAGGCAAAGGGCCCTTCACGCAGAACTGCAGCCCTGGAAGCCTCCAGAGCCCGGCCAGCACAAACAGCGGCAGCACAAAACCCTGCACATACAACACGGTGCTCAAACCCTGCCTTTAATCTCAGGTCCCAATAGCTACCTCCTCCCCATCCAAATACTTGTCTTACAAATGACATCGCAATATTAAATTCCTAAGAACTAAAGCACTTTGAAAATGTAACCTACTTTAAAAGAGACAAGATTTATACCAGAAGTATTTACTTTCTAGTCCTTGACACTATCAAAGTCGCGGTTGCCTGATCAGCAGCCGTTGGAATGAGGCCTCCAACACACATTCTGCGTTTGCAAGGCACCGTTCGCAGGCTGCAAAACGACGTCAGCGACTGAGGCCCAGGCCCCGTGCGCGGTGCCAGGCAGCGCTCGGTGCCTGGTCCCCTGGGGACGCCGCTGCGGAGCTCCCTGCAGCCGGCACTGCCCGCGGCTGCTGCCCAGCGCCGCGCCAACGGCTTGGAGCTGCGCGACTTGGAAGCCTATTGGAGACCACGCGCGGGGCTAGTCCGCTGTAGAAAGCAGAGGTCCAGAAGTGCCAGTACACCGGGATACAGAAGTGCCCTCCCTACGAGCAGCCCTGCGCCCGGGGCTGGTGCTGCCACCACCATCCCGGAGTCCTCGTGCCGAGGTTCAGCTGAACACATGGAAACAACAGGGCACCGATGGTTTTCCAGCACATCCTGCGGCCTGGCCAAGGGCTCCTGTCCCAAGTAAAACCATGTGTTTCATCCCAAAGACGACAGCGCGACTGCCAGGCAGAACCAGGGCCTCACAACCTCCTGCAGGAGACGGAGGAGAAGCTGCGGCAGCAGCCGCTGTCTGAACCCACCTCACTCACGTGATGTCTGTTCACAGGCTGCTCTCCCGTCAGACAAGTAATTATTACAGAAAATCTGTGATTTCACACCCACGTGTGGGCTGCTTGTGGTGTATTTCTGTTATTGGAGGCTGTGCACAGTCTCACAAGCACAAACTTCCCCGGCTGGTGCAACGGACACGACCCGCTCCTGCTCCAAGGCCCTGTGTGCAGCCCGGGCCGCCCCTTGTGTTGCAGGGAACTCCAGGGACAGCAGCCCCAGGGCTTCGTGCACAGCCAGCCCCGACAGAGCAAATGACCTGGGCCTCTCTGCTGCAGCCTCCCAGCTTGTGCAGGGCGTCCTGACATGCTGTGGGTTATGTGTCAGCACAGAGGTGCTAGCGACTCTGTAAGAGAAAACAGCACACGTTACATAAGACTCCTGCTGTTGCACAGCCGAGCGGTGTGTGTCCCTGCACAGGGCAGCGTGTCCTACAAGATGACCAGCACTTGAGTCGTTCCTGCATGAACAAAGCAGCCTGAAGTGAGGGTTCGTCCCCTCCTGTGGCATGGATGGAGACGCAGGCGGGACGCCTAGCACACGGCTTCTGCTTTGCACTGACAACTGTGCAGCTACAGCCTGGCCTTGAAACCCACCTCCTGCTGCTGCCTGGAGGCACCTGAGCGCAGGCAGACCCAGCTTGCCAGGACCTCTCAGCCTCCCCAAGAGCTGAAGTGCGATCCTCCCTTGCAGGCGCTCTTGGAGACGCGGAGCCTGCTGCATGCGGCACCGCACAGCCAGCATTAGTGCTGCAGACTCATTACTAGGCAGCTGAAGCGTCAGGAGCAGCTCAGACATAACATGGGAAACGTTTCCACCGGTGCAAATAGCAGTCTTAAGCCAGTGAGGAAGACAGCAGTACTCCTGGTACGTGTTTCTGCCTGGCCTAGTCCCTAATTAGATATTGCTGCGCTAACCTACACGGAGAGGCATTAACTTTCACTCCTGAAGCAAGGTGCAATTAGTTGGGCATAAAAGAACACTGAAGTGATACTAATTACCCTCCAAAAGATGAACGGAATTGAGTCAGAGAAGCACAAAATTACCTTTGTAGGAAATGGGCTTCGGGTTTGCAGCAGCAGTGGCAGCAGGACGGGCGCTGCAGGGACTTGGTGCTTCATCTGCAGCCCCGTGCAGCCGAGCTACACGCGCGCTCCCAGCTGGCAGCGCGCACAGGCCTGCAGGACCTTGGCAGAAGCGGTTTCCATTTTCACGTTGAAACCAGCTGTACTCACAGTGGCTGATCCCGATGTCCCAAAATGGAGCGAATGAAACGCAGCCGCCCGCGAGCCGCAGCTCAGCTCCCGGGAGGAGCAGAGGCAGGAGGCAGAACCCACGTGCGCCCGCCGCCGGCCACGGGCAGGAGGGCACCCGTCGCAAAGCAGCATCACCCGGTGCGTGCGGGCACGAGGCCTGCAGGCTGCAGCGCTGCTGCTGGAGCTTCGTCTCAGCCCTGCAAGCGAGGAACTGTAACCCACGTGCACCCTGACTATCCCGTTTTGTTTACTCCTGGAAACCTTCCAGATTTTTAATTAGCTCCTCACCATTCTCTACCCATTTAGCAGTATCCAAGGAGTCTAGCACACTGTTTTCATGCTTTTCCAGCAGGCTTCTCAGTATCAGCTCACAGCACTTTGCTGACCAGTAATTGCAAGTGAAAGCAGCACATAATTCACCACAAACTCTCCCTGCTGCAGCCTGCTCCACGGTGGACAACAGCGCTGCGCAGGGGCAGGAACCCTCCGTCATCTGCTCTCCGAAGCTCCTCTGACGCGGCGCGCAGCCCTGCGAGCGGCTGCACGCGAAGCCATCGCTCCCCGGCGGGCTCGGCTGCTGCAGGGTCACCCTGCCAAGGGCCCCGAGTAGCTGCTCCTGCAACCTGCAACCTGCTCCGCTTGCAGCTCCGCTTGCAGCTCCGCATGGGCGCAGAGGGAGGCAGACGCTGGGCTCTGGAGCCAGGCGCATCCCGGGACAGCCCGACGGCTGCCAGCGCTTCCGTGCAGGAGAGGCTCCCGCCGAGGCCTGAACCTCCACAGCCTCCCACCTCCTCTGCTCAGTTCAGACATATAAAATCATTACATTCCCACCAAAGCCACTCCCTGATTTATGCTTACGGGAGAAGCTCATGGAATATACTGTGGGAACTACAAATTTTAAGAGGCAATTTGAAAGGTGGCTCCAGTGGCAGCCTGGTGCCACAGCCGCTCGCTCTCCCTGCTGCACAGGACCAGCTGTACCTGCAGCCCCAGCCCCATCTGAGCCCTGCTTTCATTTCCAAGACACCTTATTTACCAGCCTGACAGGTACCTAATTTAAAAACAAGATTTATCAGCAAAAGCCTCTGCTTGCTACGGCGTCTTGCCAGCAGCTCAGCAGAGCGTTGCGCTGGGCCTGCACCTAATGCGCAGAACCCTCAGTACGGAGCCCCCGATGCTGCTGGGGCCGAGCGCAGGAACCTGCTGCCCGAGCGGGCCCAGCGGGAGCCGCCGCCGGGGCGAGCGCAGGGAAGGAGCCCACGCAGCAGCAGGGTCCAGCCCTGCGACACGGCGCCCGGCGCTGCAGCCGAGTCCTGGGAAACGGGGCGCAGCGTGGAAGGCGCCTGCAGGCTTCGCAGTGCCTCCCAGTCCCACAGGTTGGATTTTTAGGGCGCATTTAAATACTTGTTTGTGCGAAGACACCTAGTAAAAGCCGTGGGAAGGCTCAAAGGGGAGGTTCATGGTTTCAGAGTGATTTTCCTACTGCGGGAACAAGTTGCATGTCCCCCCTGGCACAGCCTGGGGCCCTGCAGAGGCTACTGGGTGCAGCAGAGCTTGAGGTGGGGGTGCGGGATCCGTGCGCAGGGCTGGGGCTCTCCGTATCAATCTCCCCCGCTACAGCGGCCTGGGCAACACGCCAAGGGGAAGCCCCAGGCACCAAACTCCAAACCTGGGCCAGGGGAACAACCAGCACCAGCCACACGAGTGTGAAAGGGGCCAGTTTTCGCTGCCACTGCCTGCCCCTCAGCCCAGCCATGCCAGGAGCTGCCTGCATGGATCGGAGCCACCTCTACTCCTCTGCCGGGCCTGCCGGCACCGCGGCAAGCGGGCAGCGCCTCGTCTTTCGTGCCAGCTGGAATAACAGCCCCCTCCAGCAGAAGAAAGCGGGGGGAGCTGCTCGGGTGCCAAGGAATATTTAGCAAGCCGTGGGAAGTGTCAGCCGCCTTGCAAAGGTGCCACTGCTCACAGAGAGACACATGTAACCGGAGCTCGTCCACGGATCAAAACCCACCCTCTGAATGGGCCGCCGCTCTGGGAGCAGTGTCCTCTCCCTGCCTGGCGCCGTCCCGCTGCCCTCGCGCTCTCTGCAGCCCCTGCCCGCCCGAACACGGGCTCGCGCGGCCGCCCCGTCGCTCCCGCACGGACACGCACACGTGCACCCGCTGCACGCGCACACCTTCTCCCGGCATTGCCAGCCCGCCCGGGTAGCCCCGAGCTGGAACGTGCTGTAAACACAGCTAAATATTTAATGTTTGGAGAGAGCATTTTTCAGATGACCTAGATTCCCTCTCCTCTGACTCCATGGTGGGAGCAAAGGGGCTTACATGGAGCAGACATAGGGCCGCCTCCACGCATAAACTCCTCTGCTGAAGTGACCCGGGGCGCAGACCCTCCCGCAGCTCCTGGCTGGAGCAGCACGGCGCAGCTCCGGGGTGCTGCTGTGGGAGCGGTGGGTCCTGCAGCAAGCACGGATGCCGGCAGCAAACGCGGCGCTACCCTTGGACATGTGGGAACACAGATGGGAGCATAGTCTGGACCACGCACGGTCTCCTGAATGGCTCCCAGAGCAGAGGGGACTCCAGGGAGCAGGACTGTGGGGATCATTCCCTGCAGGAGCCCGGGGGCTGCTGCCCTCCCGCTCCGTGCGGGACACGCGGCAGAGCCGCATCCATCGCTGCTAAAATGAAATTTCTCCAGACGGAGCCGGGGACCGCGCAGCCACTCCTGCTTTTGGGCTGCTGCTGGCGGGATGGGCCGGAGCTTTAATAAGATGTGATTTGACAGTAACACAAAACAACAACAGCATTAAGGGAAGAATAATGGCAAAGGCAGCTGTCCAAAACCTCCTGTTCTCCAGGAGGGAGGGAGCAAAACGAAGGCTGTCAGGCGAAGGGTGGCGGGACGAGGGGGCCCTCCCAGCTCCGAGCGGGGCTCGAGAGCCGCCTCCTTGCGGTGCTGGTGCCGCTCGGCCGTGCTCAGCGCCGCGAGGCTCCTGCCCGGCCAGGCTGGACGATCCTTCCTCTTAACGAGGTCACAGGATTTAGGGATGTTTGCAGATCCCCCACGCTTAATTTGAGCCCGTGCCCAGTAATTCAATTTTGCTCACAGTAGTTCGAATTACATTAATACGACTGCTCTGGAAAAACGTATTGAGTGCAATTGAGGCACCCAGATCATCAGAGAGGGAAAAGAAGAAAAGAAAGGGCATTACTCCTTGCCATAGGAATGCAGATTAGCGGCAGAACCGCACAAAGCCCTGGGAGGCCCTGGCCAGCTGAGATCTCATTAAGATTCCATTGTGCCTCTGTGCTTATAATTAAAAATGAAGGCGAGAAACAGAGGTCCCCATAAAGACTAGATCCCCTTTTCTAAATATTGGCTGTATTTTATGAGCCACATTAATAGCAAAAACACAGAGGAATGGGATGCTGAGCCCCAGGATAAGTGCCCTGTCCATGAAAAGCAGCGCCGAACACAGAGCGTTCCTGCATCCCCGCAGCCTCCTTCAGACACAGTGACCCTGGCAAGAGGCACCTGGGATGGAGCCGCGTCCGCTCAGCACGTGCCCGTGCGAGGGCCCTTGTCTGGGGGCAGCAAACGGCCGAGCCCTGCACAGGATGTCGGGAGAAACCAGCCCTGCCCACAGTGCGCACGGGCAGCGGGAGGGTCCACATGAGCAGATCCACGTTACAAATATAAACAGCTTCCCCCGGTGAGGGGTCAGGAAGCCAGCCAGGAATAAGGCTGATTCGATGCCCCTCTGCAGCCCTGCTGGGCGATGCCTGCAGGACAGCGCGTGGGAAAAAGCCGTCACCCAAAGCTGCAGAGAAGGTGCTGTCAGAGAGGGCGGCAGATGCACAGCGGGTCCTGCTCAGTGCAAGGTGGCTGCTGTGCAGCCAGCTCAGCCCAACAGAGATGTCCAGGAAAACCTCTCTGCAAAAGCCCTGGTGCAGCCGCGGGGGACACGGAGCTCCCGCAGGAGCCCGGCGCTGCTGCTGCTCACCGCTGCTTCCTGAGCTTGATGACAACGCAGGGAGAAAAAAAAAAACAGGTGGGAAAAGTTCCATTCACAAGGATATCATAGACCTGGAAAGCACCTCGTGCATCAAACACTGTCCTGCAGACACACAGCAGTTTTAACTGCCAGAGAGTTCATTAAACTGCTCTTACTGCAGAGCCCGCTGCGGAGCGCCCAGCGGCCGCTGCCGGCTGCGCCACCTCCTGCATCACTGCCAGCCCCGAGCGCCCGCGAGGCTGCACCGGGCTCCACCGATGCACCTCAGGGGGCATCTCCTGCCCCGGCGACTGCCCTGCGCAGCACCGACCTGCGAGCTCTGCTGTGCGTGGGGCTCGTGGGCACAACCTCTGCCCCGCGTGGGGCCTGCGAGCTCTGCCGGGCATGGGGCTCACGGGTGCCACTTCCAGCTCGTGGGCGCTGCTTTTGGTTCACGTCGCACTCGTGGGCACTACTTTTGGCTCACACGGGGTTCGCAGATGCTGCTTTCTGCTCCTGCGGGGCCCATGGGTGCTGCTTTCTGCTCATGTGGGGCCCATGGGCACTAAAGGCCGATGACCAACCCCTTACTCGAACCAACGGCAGCGCCAAAGCGAGTCCCTGAAGAGCAAGGGAAGGTTTGACAATGTGTACGTCTGGAAAGATAAACAAAAGGGGCTTAATGAAACCTTTATTTTAAAAATATGTTTTTTAATTTAAATGCAAATTGGGTGCTGCGTTATCTGGAGGTCACTCTTGCTGACACACTGCTTAATTAGCAGGAATAAGTTTCAGGAAGCAAAGGCAGCTAATGGCTGGTCCTTTCCTGTGCATTTGTTTTAAGTTAATTAAATTTTTTTCAGAAAGGATCTGTCCTGCTCTGCAGAACAGGCCCTGACTCTGTTCAGCAAGTCCTTTCCCAAGCCAAGCAGGCTGCCAGGGACACTCTCAGCAGCCTACTAGCTATTAATCGAGTAGGGCACATTTATTTCTGCACCCTGCAATCCCCTTCGGCGAGTCACAAATCACAGCCCACCGCTCGATAGATGCGCCTGCATCGCTCAGTGTCAGGCAAAGCGCTATCAACAATCAATCTGAGCAGGGATGGGGGAGATTTTTTCTAAATGCTGGGCTGAATTACATATATAAGTCTTCAGAAAAGACATTAAACCTAATGTGAAATTGAACCTTCAAAGTGATGAGCGGAGCAGTTATCCCCTGAGTTACACACTCGTTATGCATAAGAGGATCTCGTTTAGAGAAAATCTGCCTTTGCCGAGAGAGATGAGCTAGAATCGGTTGGTTCTAGCCTGTGCCCTTGGGAAAGGTGCTAGCCCCATGGCACGTCCCCAGGAACCGGCTCTGAGCTCCTGTCTGAACCCAGCGTCGCGCTGGGGCTCACCGCACACCCTGGGCAGACCTGCGCAGCGGGAAGGGTCGTGTCAGGGGCCAGACTCCCGACGGAGCTCGTGTTGGCACAGCCACGCGTTGCAGGGCAAGTACTTGGATGCCCACTGAGACAGACGAGCACCTGGACAAATGTGGAGAGGGTCACGCTGCGACTGACAATGCGGCAGGACGCAGGGACTCCGCAGCCGAGAGGAACCCGCCAGCCCAGTGCCACGTCCGCGATGCTGCCTTTGCAGACGATCACATGGTGACACAGGGCACGGGGAATTAGCAAGCAAAGACGGCAAGGTCCCAACTGCAGAAAGCTACAGAAACAGGGTGCAAAACTTGCAGTAATGAATAGACTCATGAACTGACCCAGAGACGTGCCACGTGGTGGCCAGGAGCGCATGTGGTATCACAACCCAGGAGCCTCCTGAGCAGTAGGCTCAGAAGGGTGCTGTACAACAGAGAAAAAGTTGAAGGCACAAAAGCCCCCAAGATCCATCAGCACGTGGAGCCTTTAGAAGCTACTTCATTTTCAGCAGTGTCTCTTGTGCTAAACTGTGCTACAGACTGAGCAGCAGCAGACGTGTTGGCGCAGAGCCGGCGCAGCAGCCCCTGCGGCGCGGGCAGGCGGGAACTCCTCATGCTCGCGCGGGCTGTTCCCAGCGCCGGGGCAGCCACAGCCCAGAGGAGCAACACGGAGGTCACTTCCCAGCACACAGAGCGTGGGGCAAAACGGCCTCACTTCCTGCCAAACCCCGGCCCGAGGGCTCTGCGAGCAGCCACGGGGCCAGCCCGGCTCTGCTCGGTGGCCGGGGCCGGTGGCAGAGCCCTGTGGAGGCTGCCTGCAGCCCGGGACATGCTCCCCAGGACACTGCTCCTCTCCCTCAGGATGCTCAGAAGCTGCACGGGTTGGAGCAGCTCCAACACAACTCGCTGGGGTCACCGTCCTCTGGGCAGGAGCACCCCTGGCTACAGGGACCAGAGTAATGCTGAGCCCCCTGAGCGCGCCCGCGCTGCTGTGCAGGTCTCTCTGCTGCCTGGGCCTGCACCGTGCAGCTCCTGCAGCAGGGCCAGCGTGGCCCCCGTGCCGGCGGGGAGGACACTCCACAAAGGTGCTTTCGAGGCCAGTGGCCGCAGCGTGAACCGCGCACAGTGCGTGGCAGCGTGCAGGGTCCCTGCGACAGGGTCTGTCCTGCACCCACTCTGCTGCAGGCACGGCTGGGCCCTCGGCAGCACCCGATGGCAAAAGCTGAAGTTTGAGTCCCTTCCTGCAGCACGGAGCAGCTGCCGGATTACAGGATAAACCCTGTACACCTTCGTCAGCAGAAAGGAAAAGCAGAACAGGAGGAAGAGCCTCGGGCCCTGCGGCAGTGACAGCTCTGAGGGCGCACAGAGAGCTCAGTTCTGCAGAGCACGTGGCTCGGCACATCGGCCTCCTGCACCCGTCAATAAACATTTACGGTTTAATCAGCGGATACCCCTTCACAGAGCAAATCAATAGCATCTTATTGGGAGAAAATGAGATAAACTGCAGCCTTAATAGTGCTCCATTTCCCTGCAGATAGGAATCCCAATCTGGGCCTGCCTCCCAGATGCAGGAAGAAAATGCCCTTAATTAAAAGGCATGCTCCGAGGTTGCTCCATTCTCTGCAGCACAGTGTTTAATCCCATTTCCTGTCCTGACCTGCTCAATGAAACTGAGAATGAACAGACCCAGAGTAGCTGAGGTTCAGCCTTGGGAAGAAAACCCAAGCAGCAGTTATGGTCTCTCAGGCAGAACACAGTGTTCACTCCCAGGCTCCAGGCCTGATTTTGTCATCCATTTGCTGGGCTTCTCTGGGCAGGTTCTTTCTTTTCTCTGTCTGCATCTATAACCCGGAGCTTATGAGCTCAGCCATCCTCCTAAAGCGTTTTGGAAGTCACAGACCACATACACGTGCAGGCATACGCACAACAGCAGCTAATAAGCACCTTCATTCTGATCACTTTGGGATCTGCAGGCGAGAGGTCAGGAGTAGCAATAACCTGAACTAACGGCAACAACTGCTGCCAGGGGCTGGCTTGTTTGCACGCTTCTTGCTACGTTCCCCACCAGACACATGCACACGATCTAGGCAGTCAGGACTAGAGTGATCCCATGGGTCTGACATCTGCTTCCAAACTGCTGCCTGCTTTCCAGAGTGAGGTAATCTAGCTCCACATGATGTTCTTTCCCAGTTAGTGACTTCAGGGCAAGAGCCACAAAAATCAGGATTTAGATTTAATTTGTTCCCCGTATTTTTGTCTGCCTATGAACGACTAGTTTCATTTAGGAAGAAATGATGCTGTCTTTCCCAGCTTTCTACACGTGGAAACAGCAGCCCACATCCCTCGGCCGGCTTCCGAAGGAGGCAGCAGCTGTGGCTGCGCTGGCACTGCAGCCTGCCTTGCCAAAGCCTGGCTGGTTCTTTTGCACAAACCAATCTTATTCTCCTTCCATCCCAATTATTTGCTTATTCTCCTATTAAGCTCATGCCCCAAAGGAATTGGAAAGGTGAGCTGGATTTGATGGAGACCAAAGCCACTGCCCCATTAGGGCAGACAAACACCTTTCCAACCAGGAGCGCGGCTCGCAGCAACGGCGCAGCCCTCACCTGCTCTGGAGGAGGGATGAGATGAAGGGGCAGCTCCAGGAGGAGCTACGTGCCGCTCCCGGCACCTCTCAAGGAGCTTTGCTGCTGTGGATGAGGCAACTTCCACGGGCCGGCACTTCAAGGCAGGTCTGGATCTGGTGGAACAACCTCAACGTTAGGACACGCCAAGGGCCGCGCCACTCATCTGTCACTGCGGCTCCTCACGGGCCCAGGCCGGGGCCTCTGCCCCCTCCCAGGGCTTCAAGCCCTCGGGAACAACCTGTGTGCTAGGCTGGCTCTCCGGCCACGCCGCGCCAGGGATGCTGCCACAAGCCTGTTCCATGGACACAGAGGGTCCCCCGACGCTGCCAGCTCCAGCGCTCGCTCTGTGCTCAGCACTTCGGAGCAGTGTGAAAGGACATGGATTGTGCCCAGGGAGGAGCAGCAAATCAGACAGGTTTAATGAAGTATTCCGGTATGTTCAAACCGCCAAAGGATTACAGAAAAGAAGGGATAGGATCTTCCACAAAAACTCAGTCATTAGCAAAGCCAGAGGGTAGATGCAATTGTTTTCTGTTTTTTCCCCTCTCTTTGATGACCCAGTTTTTTAATCTCATCAGCACCAAGCTACAGTGTTAATTTTTAAATATGCTTGGGTAACTGAGAACATTAACTATTCATGATCTTATCTTCAATAGCTGTTGGTTCTCTGTCACTATGCCAGGGTTGAGATGTACATAATGAAGCAGTCAGCTCTAAACTTTCCAGGGAAGGTGATAGCTGGTTTTTCCTGAGCGTCTTGTTGAAAGGATCGCAGGATGGGGGGGGATGGTTCATGACACTCACGCTCCCAGAGAAAGCGAGACCTGGGGGGCAGACTGCTGTTACCGAGCTCAGCCTCCCGCATGGCAGCCTGAAAACACTGAGAGCACACAAAAAACTGGGGCCTGGGGAACGCTGTAGGCACACTGGAGAAGAAAAACACCCAGCGCTGCAGCGCCGTTCCCCTGGGAAACCTCAGAGCACTATCTAAATGGGCAACAAGCCTCCTGAGCTGCCGGAGAGGAGATGGGCAGATGCCCTGTCTGCTTCACAGCCAGGTATATCCCCAGGGCCATGCACCAGCACCAAGAGCATCCCTCTCTTTCAGGCACACAACCAACACACTGAAGTTACGGAGGTCAAAACTTTAATTCACAGCCCTTAGTGCTTTGGAGAAAGCCTCAAATTATTGCTAGGAGTGAGAAAAAGAAAAAAGAAAAAAAAATTAAGAAAAGCTTTAGTTTTGAGAGTATTTTGGATCCAGATGGGATCAGCTGACAGAAGATGTGGCACCTTCTTGTTTGCCACAGGTTGATGTGCTGGGTGGCACACAAGGCACTTGGGGCAGCAAACACGAGGCTTTCAAGAAAACTCACATCCTAGTGACAAATCCAGATCTGGCCTTTGGAAACTTGATACAACACTGCAAGTAAACCTATTTAAACAAGACACTTTCCTTACAGATTTCCAGAAGACTAGTGTTACAAATTGCAAGCTAAAAGCTCAGATATATCAAGTGCTAAGCTCTCCTAAGAAAAATGTTATTCAGTGAAGCCAGCCACTTTGCCTAACTGTTTGCTTGGATGTGTAAGTCTCATCTGATATTAGGGCTAAAGTGACTTGATTCTGTTTTTTCTGTAAGATAATCGTTGCACAATTTCATTCAAGTGTTGGCCCTCTGGTTACTCTGGAGCCGTTACTCATACACACAAACTTCTCTACAGTTTTGATTCCTCAACGTTAACTGTTTCTCACAATTAGACAAAAAAACAGGACTATCTTAAAAATGCCTGCAGCACCCTATTCCAGAACATAACATATCTCCTTTCAAGAGGCCAAGTGGTTTTGAATTAGAATCACAGAATCACTATGGTTGGAAAAGACCTTTAAGATCACTGAGTCCAACCGTAAGCCCCTCAACACCATTCTTGCTAAACCACGTCCCTAAATGTGCACATGAGCAACACAGGATCACAGAGCGGTTGAAGTTGGCAGGGACCTCTGGAGATCACCTAGTCCAAGCCCTGCTCCAGCAGGGACACCCGGAGCACGGGGCACAGGGTGGCATCCAGGGGGGTTTGAAGATCTCCAGAGCAGGAGCCTCCGCAGCCTCTCTGGGCAGCCTGTGCCAGGGCTCGGGCACCCTCACAGTAACAGCACTTGGGGTCCGGACAGCGAGAACTGCCCTGCCTGGGCCTGTGGAGCCTGGCACCAGCCAGGGCACTACGCGAAGAGCCACGGCTGCTTGTGCAGCCCCAGGCTAAGTGGGTTTGATGCAGCCTGCCCTTCCCTCTGGGTCACTTCTCCCCTCCTTGCTCCTCCTTTCCAGGAGCACGTCTGGACTGCAGCTCTGCAGCAGCCACTTGGCACCATCAGCCACTGCTTCATTCTCCTGCTCTGCCTCTGAAAAAGGGGCACAGACTCAGTCACACAGCCAGCTATTGATTTGTTACCACATATAGAAGTTAATTCATGAGCCGGGCTAAGTACTGAGTGTTATTCCAACAATTTTAAGTCTGAATCCCACCTTAAACTGTTTTGCAAGTTTACAGCACTTTTCTCCCGTGAAAAATAAAAATCACAGAAGGAAAGTGAAATCTTAATCTGTAAGCTAACAAAGTTGCACTGGATGTTCAATGTATACAGCATTTTATTGAATGAAGGTATATTACAAGAGACAAATATGTTACACATGCTATACAAAATATACATTCTTATGTGAAAAAAATATAAATAGACACTAGGAAATAGCAACAGGGAACAAGGACAGCTTAGCTCACAGCGTCTTAGGAACCCCCGTTTTTTGTACTGTTATTACTTTGGCATTGATTGAAGAAACTGTCCATATTCACTGAAAACAGAATGGCCACTTTGCTATTTGTATCTCTTGGAAGAAAGCAGAGGTTTTTTTTTTATTATTTTTATTTTTTGCAAGTTTGTCTAGGAAGCTTTTCCACAATGTTAATTAAGTACAGCAAGCTGTTCACCCACTTACAAGCTTTCAACTACTTACAACCAGTTTCCAGACTTTAAAGAAACTCCTTTGCTTATGTAAGGATGCAAATGTCCTAATTCCTAAGGGCTGCTTTTAGAGGCCAGTATCTCACGGAAAAAGTGCAACTGCAGTTCCCGAGTACCCCGGCTTCTGTTTGTCCTAGCGCAGACAGTATTAATTTCAAAGTTTGGTCCTAACCAAGCACATCTTACCTACCTAATGTGAATCCGATCATACTAGAAGCTGCCTGAAGCACACAAAAATTCTGCATGTCCCCATGTACTTCCACATCAATGGAATCTTCTGACACTGGGAAATCTGCGTCAGCTCTACTCCACAAAAGAGAGAGAGAAGGAAGAAAAGAAGATAACAAGCATTTGTTAAATGGTGAAGGGAGCAGCAGCAGGGTTAAGTGCTACTCTTCTGCTAGCAGGAAATCATGGCTCTGCACATGCCAAAGAGAAACTCTGCCACGTTACCCTATATGAATATTTGAACAAAGCAGCAAGCAGCCCAGAAGGAAGAGAATTTTTCTGCTGCTGCTGTTTCATAACCTGACATTTCTCACCCAAATATAAACTCTGACAGTGGCAGGTCCAGCAACAGAGGTAAGTTTGTGAAAATAAGTACCATGTCTTTGATGCTGCCTAGAGAGAGGAAAAAAAAAAAAAAAAAAGGCCTGGAGGAAATAAATACAGAAAAGAACTTAAGATTCTTCTTTTAGCATGTACATTACATACAATGACTGAAAATATTGCAGGTGTTAAAGCCAAAAAGTTTCACACACCTACATTTCTCTCCACTTTATCCAAAGGTCAAGGACAATTCTGAATCCTCTTTCTTCTAAAGCTGCTGGCTATCTAATGGCTGCTTTGAGAGCACGGCAAAATCCCTTGCTCATTTGTCTGGATCGGATTATCATCCATGCCCAAATAATGTGAAAAATCATTATTACCACCTTTTTGCTCACTCACCCACTCAACTAATCCACGGACTCAGAAACTTTAGCTGTAATTCTGCAATCACAGCCCCTTCCATGTAGGAACAGGCTAAAAGGAAGCCTTGGACAGCTCTTTGGGGCTGATTCAAAATCCTTTTTCTGTCTTTACAAAAATATACAATGCAGTAGGATAGGATACATATTCTGAGATCTGAGGAGGTGAAGGGTATAGAAGAATGACTAGGAAAAAAGCCCTTGTTCTTTAGGAATGAGTATTTGGAAAGATACAGTATAACCTTGAAAGTACTTAGCTCTAACACACTTGCTGAAGAGCCAGCACTGATTAGACCATTAACATGGTCTGCACAGGGACATTTTTCCGGAGGCAGGGACCTGTCAGCAAGTTCCATAACATTCTTCCTCCTTGCTCTGTTAGGCACTCCCCACTATTGGTAGTGAAGCTACTGTGTGTGTTACTGTGTCTCAGCTGAT
The DNA here is from genome assembly GCA_013389825.1 of Crypturellus undulatus. Classification (NCBI taxonomy): domain Eukaryota; kingdom Metazoa; phylum Chordata; class Aves; order Tinamiformes; family Tinamidae; genus Crypturellus; species Crypturellus undulatus. The sequence goes on from VWPW01024975.1 coordinate 241,281, forward strand.
ACTGGATTTTCAGTACAAAGCATCCTTGCCTTGTGTTGTTTCATTTCTCACCTGTCAAATACTTTTTAACATTTTGGCCACTCTGAAGTCCAGGGAACTATTACAGAAGTCAGCGGGGTAAGAATCTTCCTAATACTTTATGACAGAAAAAAAAGCATAAGTTTTAAAAACTACCTTTTCCTCTTGACTCTGTAGAGAAAACAGAAAATCCATATAGTGAAGTGCACCGACTATTGATCAAATGCTCCTCCAAGTTATCCAATGCTTTTCATCATGACATTCTTTTCAGCTCGCTGATAAACTGTCAGCCATAAAAAACAGAGACCTCGCTGCAATGCGGAGTATGCACTCTATATACATAATATGAAAGCTTTTAAAAGATAAAAGCTTAGATAACTTTTGAACCATGAGCAGCTCAGAATTCACACTGCCATCCTGCAGATATTTAACAGCTGAGCAGAAAGTGCACTCGTCCTGTGTTCACTACTTAGAAGAACCCCTGGGAGTCCCCAGTGGGTGCTACAGCCCAGACTAGGCAGGATCTATTGGGCATTATACTTTATTGGAAAAGATGGTGCCTAATAGACAGATTTAAGGATTCTCTCAACATGTAATGGTCAGACTTGAAATTCTGCTAAGGTAATGAAATGGATGAGCTTGCAATCAGGTCAGTCATGCTTAATACATACAGAATTGCATGTAACAATGAAATTCATTAATATCACAGTTTCACCATATACCTATAGCATGTCCACTTCTTTCCAAAGTGAAAAAAATCAAAAAAGAAAACCCAAACAAACAGCTCTATCCTCTCAGAAACCAGCTCTCAAACCTTCAACCTCCACAAAAAACTATGGCTTGATATGCAGCTGTTGACTAACAGTATGATACATACTTTGGCATAATAAAAAATATATTCACATTACAGCCAACACATTTATATGCTTAGTGTATACAAAATATTTATAAATGCAAATTTATTTACAACTAGAGTCCATTATTCATAGCAGAAAACAACCCAAAGTTAGACTGATAAGAGACTCCTGCCAACAGTCTAAAGAACAAAAAGCTGGCCAGGAGTCTTATGCTCACAATTACTGGGGAATTCCATGAGGAGGCCCTGAACATTTGTTTCCAAGCAGACAATGCAGCATGAAATAGCTATGCATTCTTGAGAGATTTTCAAAGCATGCACTAACACAAAGGTTCTTTCCAGCATCAGAAAAAATCATGTTTTAAGCTATCGTTGTGGATATCACTATTATGTGCACTGTTGCACATTCCCATTTTCCAATGCACATGAATCCAAGGAAAAGGGGCGTGTATCACCTCCTTCTAGGGAGTCTGTCTTGGCATAGTCAGCCCATAATTGTAGACATATGTACGAAAGCATCTTTGGCCTTGGGGTTAGTCCTGAGGTAGTAAATACAAAAAGTCAGTTGATAGGGATTTGCTTCCAAGACTTCATTTTAGTGCCTTATGTGGTTTCACTATGGTCCTGAATGTTCCGTGTCCTATTAAAATCAAAGTTATGTTCACGTAACCTGTGGCAAGGTCTGGGTGAGGCAGCTTGTTCCCGGCCACTGTCACTAACGCCTTCGCTCCGAAGAGGCCGTGGGGTCTCACGAGCAGACTGCTGGTGCAGAAAGTGCGAATGAGACAGCCCTAGGTCCTTGTTCACTCCCCATAAAGGAACCTGAAAAGGTTCTGTGGAAGTAAAATTAAAAGATGAGCCGAAATCTATGACAAATACACCCAAATTATAGGCAGATTTGAGTCATGTGGCTTAGCAATAACTGTCTCTATGAGATTTTCTGTTTTTGAGAACATATTTTACTGAATGCCTTCCCATTTCAGCAATCTGCTACAGTACCCAGATACATTTCAGAGTGCTTTTTAAAAAAACACTACCTGGAAAAAAGTCAGCATAAAAACATTCAGTTTATGAAACAAATAAATAAATCTTTTGGAGCTCTTTGAAATTCAGCCCAGCTCCAACACAAAAGTGCTATTTGGATTTCCTATGTGCAACTTTAAATCTTGGCAGAGAATAGCCTTAAAGTACATGGAAGCGATGGTACTTCATAAGCTTTAAGAGACAAGCTGCTGATTAAGAAGCGCTATCACTCTCCTCAAGTCTGGGAGTACTGGACGTAGTTTGCAGGAGGGCCGGTTCTGCAAACAGGTTGTTCATAAGTAGATGAGTTTATTCCTCACACTAGCGCAACCTGACGAATTAACTGTGCACCAATGCAGAATGGCACAACCAGGAAGGCCAGAGCTATTGGAAAATAGAAACAAAAAAAGAAACAGGACCCACTCACCATTCACCTGCTGCGAAGAGAGTTTTTTCTCACTTATTCTGTCGCGGTTAGCGAGGAAGACAGACATGTCTCTGTCTGCCATGAGATTATCGAGAGCACTGGTGTCGTGCTGGGCACGTGCTGGATATGTGTCCTTGGGCATCTGCACCATGAGATTAGAGAGTGTTTGATCAAGGGGGTCCTCTTCTGTGATGTAGGCATAGGGACAGTATTCCCGGGTCCTGGAGTACATGTTTGCATTGTCATAGCAGTCTGAGCAGATCACCAAAGGTGCTGTGCCACCTGAAAAACACAACAAAAAAAAAGAAAAAGAAAAAACAGATAATCCCTCAAAGCGAGAGAGAACACTTCATTTCCATGGGTTTACAGTTCCAGCAGGTCCAGCTAGCTCAGGCATGAGACAAAAACCTGGAATTCACCCTGTAGCAGACAAGGTAGGAGCAGCTGCACTTTTCCCCTCCAACCCCAGGTCTCAGACGATCATGATTGAACTGGTAACAATTTAGTCACGAGACAAGCTATCCCTCAGGCCTTTTGCTGATAGACTTTTGGTAGTAGGACTATGGACCAGAGGGAGTGGATCATGGAATACATGAAGAAAAAAAAAAAAAAAAAAAGGCACTTTTTGAAGCCAGCTAGGATCAGATGGTGCCTCAGTATTTCAGTGGGGAAAAACAAACAAACAAAAAAAACAAAACAAAACAACTTCTATAGACTCAATGCTAAAAATACTAAAATCTCTATAGACTCAATGTTAAAAAATACTATGAAAATAAGTCTCTAAACAAGGAAGAGAAATAGTATAACCCTTTGGTTATGATTGTAAAAAGCAGACTGGATATATGGTTGAGGAAGTAATTTTATCTTACAAACAAAAGATTAAGCAAATCACCTCCCAAGTGAATGTTCCTTCCACCTCCGTTCTTTTTAAGATATATTTTATACAGATATGTATTTACATATATATATAAAAAATACATAGGCATATATGGTAGGTATAAGATATACATATGTGTGTGTATAAATATATATGTGTACATGTATGTATGTATATATACATATATATATATATATATGTATATATACATCTCTTGACACTTAATCTAGGAATTCTCTACCACCACCACTGCCTTGCTGACCAGATCACGCGTCCTAAAGTGAAGGATCACTAGAGGGATCTGTGCTATTTGGGACCAAAGAACTGCAGTCACAACATCTATATTCAAAGGCACTCAAAGCAAATGTGAACCCAGATGCTGCTGGACCAAAGATTAAATTGCATGCACAGAAGGCAAAAGAAAGCCCTAAGAATATAAGCAAACACAAAGAAAATCAAGAGATGCCTTTTAAGCCCACAGCAATGAATAGAAATCTCAGAAACAACTCATTTTTTTTTCTAGAAAAAGTCACCTTTGATGTTAATATGCAGTACTGCCCTGCACTGTGCAGCACTGCCGCCAGCTATGAGGAGGAGAGGATGCGCTGGCACTCTGCCACCCGGACGCCAACACGTGAGAGCTGCGCTTACCATCTGTGCCTTTATGCACGTAGCCACCAGCTGGAGGCATGAGCTGCTGATGGCTTCCTGCCTCCGAGTTACTGTAGCCTTCCTGAGGCTCTGACAGCGTTCCTTGGGAGGATAAATAACTGGGAATGTCTGCAGGTAGGTTCATCTCCTCTGCAAAGCAGAATTAACACAGGTGACATTAACAAATAACTGTGAATGTCCCAAAGCACCACCAACTATCACCTGCATTAACACGAGTGCAATATAGGAATTCTACTCGCACATTCCTACCTTTTCGTTGCCTCACAGATCAAAAATCCATATAGCTGGCTCAAAACTAACAGTGCCAGAACAGACATTTACATACTTTTGTACTTTACTCCAGATCTTTTAGACATATTAAAGTTAATTCAAATACTTATTCCCAAGCATGTGTTTTTTCCCTTAGTGTAAAATAGGTGTGTAAGGTATAAATACACAATTAATGTGAAGTCTCTAAATTTGCCTTTTCCCCCTAAGAAATAAAGAAATTAGAACAAATCCCTGAAGATATTTGAGAAGGAAAAATATTACTCCCCTCAAACATTTGCCAGTTTCAAGGAATCCAGAAATTTCCCCATTCTAACAAGTGTTTCGAGTTTTAAAAAAGCGCACTAATTAAGCATTACCTGTGTTAGTGATGCTGTAATCTTCACTCTTCCTTCTCATGTGGTAGATCACAATAACCCATACGAGGGAAGTTCCCACGACACAGCACACCACAACGATGATGACGATGCCAACTGTTGTCCAGCCGTCTTCCTCGTGGATGATGCCACTCTGGGAAGAATCACAATTGGGGGAGGCCAGGACGTTTAGGTAAATATGGCCCCGCTCAGTGCCTAAGGTGTTGGACATGATGCACGTGTACTTCCCAGCATCCTCCAGCCCAGCATCCACGATGATAAGGAGCTGATTAGCTGCGGCAAAGAAGTGTCGTTCTGTCACCGTCAAGGGGCCGTCGTCCTTGGTCCAGTTGAGGCGCGGAGCAGGATTGCCACCAGCGATACACTGCAGGACAGCAGTTTCACCCCTGCTTACTGTCCTGTCTTCCAGGGGCCTGATGAAGGAGGGAGTTTCTGACAGTGGGGAAGAAAAACAAAAAACAGTTGTAAGGTGACAACATAGTGCAGCAACATTGCGCACTCCACAGCATGTAAAAAACCTGAGTCACTGTTCAAAAAATCTTGTGAAGTGTGGCCTTCAAATCTCCCCAAACCATGCGAAGCAGCTGCTACTTTGCTGCTCCAGAAAATACCCAACATCCTTTATTCCTTTAAAGCTGGAAGGGAGAAGCCCGGGAAGGAAAAAAAAAAAGCAACCAAAAACAAAACAAAAAACCCACACCACTCTTCTTGTTCCTTAATGCTGAATATCTATAGTAAGAGAAGAGGACACTATGCTCTTTGTATTTTCATTTCATTCATTCAGGACTTAAGCCTGTTGCTTACAGAGAAGCTCCACTACCACTGCAGAAGGGAAAGGATCCATTTAAGCAAAGATGAACATACCGCTTACCTAGCACAGTCAGTGTGGCATTCGCTGACAACCCCCCTGCAGTGTTTTGTGCCATACAGCTATAGATTCCCATGTCTTCCATTTTCACATTTGCAATGAAGAACACATCATCCTCAGGCATGACGTGCATCCTCCTCTCCCTTGCAGCAGGGAAGTCTGTGCCACCATCTTTCTGCCAGGAGATCTGGGGAGTGGGGTGGCCCTCTGCAGCGCACTCCAGCCGGGCCATGGCCCCAGTGCGGATAGTGAGATCCATGGGGATTTTCAGGAAGGAAGGCAGCTCTGGATCAAAGCAGACATTATGGTATTAGTATCACTTCAGTACTGAGGAGAAAGCAACAAGAGCTCCCTGATACAGAAGATGTCTGCAGGTGAGTCGATGAGTTACACACCTGTAGCTCTTCCTGGTCAAGGCAGTTACTTCCAGAGAGCCGCACAAGTTCTCAGTGGTCATTTCTAATAGCCTAGCCTCCAAACTGAAATATACCTACAGAATTCCTTTAGAACCACCTAATGGACAAACTGTCTCATGGTGAGAAGAGAGGGGCAACTTAAGTTTAAGTTCTTTATCACACTTTTTCTTCCCCTATGAAACGGAAGGTGAACTTTCATCTTTGCAGCCAAAAATGTGTACGTGTTCTTGAGAAGCAAAAGCAACACAGGCACTTCTGCCACAATGAGGAGGGTCAGTGGTTCTGTACTCTATCAACTGATGTAAACTATTTTCTCATCTCCCTGCTCTGAAGTCCGAATAATACAAATTCCTCATTATTGGCTAAAGACCAAGCATCTCATACTTGATTCTTTTGAATTTGCTTCCCATTCCATAACTATTTCTAAGTCAAGTCTTCCCTCGCTCGGCAAGCATGCCCGGAAAGTGCCTCCTCCTGACGAGACAGCAGAGGGAGCTTTTAGTTTAAAGACTTATGACTCCATTCAAATAGATAAAAAAAACTTAAGTTATAATGAAAGTAGGGGAGATATTTGCCCCTTTTCAAAGAAAATAAGGCTTTTCATCCCCCTGCCAACTCCCTCACCCAAAAATCACTTACAAATTTGTCTGATACTTTCAAATAGCAGTGATGCACATGCTTTCAAGAGCGTGGTTGGGACCAGTTGGGAACTAAGAAATCTGAACAGATTTTATAAAACAAAGTGAAAATCAGATATGTAGCTATTTAAATAAAAATTTAGGTTAAGTGTGTTGCTTCTTTGTTTCCATTATTGCTTACCATTAACTGTCAGTTTAGCTTTGTTAGAATAATTGGAGCCAAAGTGGTTGGTGACGATACACTGATATTTTCCTTCATCAGTGAAATTCACACTGAAGAGATGCAGGACAGTGGTATACTCAACCGCCTCCTCACTTTGCTGCTGATACCTGGCAAAATTCTCCACCTCTGCATCATGCAACACTTCACTGTCTTTACGCCAGGCAGTGGACATGGGTGAATCACTGCTGCTCACAGCAGTGCACGTCAGGGTTATATTCATGCCTCGCAGAGCAATCGTGTTCTCAGGATGTACTCTTATCTGCGGTTTAGGGAAGTTATCTGAAAACAAAAGCGTCGGGATTAGCTACTTTACTTTTCAACATGCAGTTTGTTTTCCAAGACGGGACCGTAAAAGCCAGTAAATAGAACACAAGCTGTGGGAACAAATATCCTGCTTGGGGTATATATATATTCAGCTATTTTCTGTTGGAAATCAAACTGTGAAAGATGATTAAAACCACAGGCAGGAGTACAGAATAAGTTTTGAGAACAGACAATGTAAAAGAATGGTCTTAAGCAGCACCTCATTTTCTACAGCTGTCTGGAAGTTGCTACATTTACACTATACACACAGGCCACTTTTGGACAAAGAGCCAGCATTACTTTATGAAGGGCAGGCTTTTAGAATGTGGTATTTTTCAGATAGTTTAAATATTCTCAAGATAAGACTTTAAATGCTGCAGACACAGAGTATAAGAAACATGACAGAGTATCTACTGTCCTAGCCTTGATGGGCACCAACAGCACCAATAAAGAAGTGCCAAATAGCTTTAATAAAGCAAAAGGTCTTCAGAAACAGTAAGAATGGAAACACAATCAGCTTTAACAGTAACATAAATGTAAAAAAATGCATTCTCACAGGATTGCTCCCTCAGTTTAGTTTTAGTGCAACAAAACCAGAAGTAAACAAACTGAATTAAACCTAACCCCCCAAAGTGTACACAGTGCCACACATGCACTATGGCCAAAACCAAGAACATCTAACAGTGCTACAAGTTGGATTCAGAAAATTATCTGTGGAGATTTGTATCTCTATGTTTTTATATCAAAAATGATTAAAAATACAAACCACAGACAAAGTCATCAGGGTCCACGCTGAGAAGGCTTTGTCCTGCCAACCATTCAGGGTGAGCACAGCTAACGTTTACAGCCCGCTGTAAGTGGCTTTCAGCGAGCCACCGGGGCAGCCATTTCAGCTGGCAATCACAGAGCAGGCTGCTGGTGTTCAGAATCCTGCACAAACAAGGCAAGAGAGATTAAAGTTTATTTCACACTGCTACATGTTATCTCATCTACCAGAAGAGACATTAAAAGCAGACATTTTCAGAAATTACAACATACAGTTCCTCTATGCCTATAGGTCTTTATTATACATGTTAGTTATATATGCTATAAAGGGTCCAGGAAACCATTTCTGTATCAGCATTAAAAACTCTTTTCCCCTAGACATCTGAGGAAAATAACACTGTATTTTTTAACTTCGAAACAAAGTACTAAGCACATCTTTACAATTACCTCATTTCTCTTTAAAGCAGTTAAAAAAAATAACACTGTAGCACAGTTTCATCTCTCATACTAGGTATTTGCCATTACTCTGTGGCTATAAGCCTCAAAACTCATTTTCATGCCAGCTAATAAATATTTAAGAATGAATACGAGCTTTTTCACATAGGTACTATTATAGATTTCACTTTCTTCTCTGCTCCACAGAAAATAATGAGAAGGGAAGATGGGAAGCATTTACGGATCACTTTTTCCTCAGCACAAGCTTTTGGAATATCCTAAATGTTACACATAGCCTCTACCTACCAGAGAGCAAGTCTGGTATTTTAGCAAGGAGGAGTGATCTGGTGCTTAAGTGAATCCAGTAGATCAGGAATGAAAGAAGAGAGGGGCACACAGGAAGCCAAGATTGCAGCCTGCCACCTGCCCAACTACCAGTGACTCATTTCATTTCTAATGTACATGAGAGAAGGCAACAGAAGTCTTCTGTCTTTAGCACCTAAAATGCATCTCATGCCTTCCTCACACTGGCAGAGATTAACTAATTGGATAACTGTTTTGAAATAGATTACACGATGTTCAGAGACCTTATCTCATAGAAAGGGCTGTGTTACTCTCAGATTAGTCTTGGCTACGAAGGTCACCACACACTGTAATACTTTGTATGCCCAAAGATGACAAGAGGCTCTAGCTGCTTAAGTATCTGCTGAGCTAGTAAAAACTCTTGTCCAGACATAAATATTTTTATAAGGCCTTTCCCTAGCCCAAAAACAGAAGGCAAAGCATTAATTTATTGATCACAGCAGTGCCTTGAAACCCCAGTATGAGAGTTCAGGTGATCTCTTGAAATATCTCCAATGTAAAAATTTAACATGTGAAAAACCTATGTTTTAACATGTCAAGAAAATTTACTTTCTATTAACCACAATTTAGCAAATTAAACTGCAAATTTTAGTAATCCTTAGATTGAAAAAAATACACTGTGACTTTTATTCAGTAATTTGTTAGCATAGCTTTAAATATTTCATAATGAAAATAGAATGCACTTTAGTGAACTTGAGCCAATCTTACAAGGCACAAAGTAGAACCAACTGAACTTACAGCTCCTTCAGATGGGCCTGGGCAAATGCGTTTTCTTGGACAGACATTACTGCATTGTTGCTTAAATCCCTGCAAGTTAAGCAAAGAGAAACACGAGGGGGTAACTTGATTTCATCTACCACCACCAAACAGATTCATTTAAGTCTGAGAAGAAATACAAAATTGAAGTAAATAACTACAAGTCCAATGGAAGAAAGTACTTACAAATGTTCAAGACCTTCAAGACCAGCGAATGCTTTCTTTGTAATTGACTTAATCTGGTTTCCTTGCAAGATTCTGAAAGACAATCCCCCCAAGCCCAGAAAACAAACTGGATGTCAATATGAGCTCAAGAATAGGTTCAATAACTTTTCCAATTATAGCTGAGCTAAAAAAACAAATACTATTTTTTGAGTTTACAGGCTCAAAGAATGCTCATAAGAACAAGTTTCCTTTTCCCTTCTTTATGGATTTAGGTTAGAGATAGATCACCTATCACAGAAGGGATAACACACCAAATATGACAACTCACTTTTCCTCTAATTCTGCTTGCCTAGAAAATACTGTCACTTCAGTGATTTGCAGTACATACAGTTTATCAAGTCTGGTGAGTCCTGTGAAGGCTTCAGTTGCATCTTCTATGGCCCAGGAGATCTCATTGTTCCGCAAATCCCTGTAGAAGTAGAAGAGCCTTCTTAAAAGCTCTGGAAAATCATCATGACCAGTGCTAACAGGGAAGGGAATTTACTGTTCCTTGTGCCTAGTATGGTGATCTGCCTCAAGCTTTTATACACCCAATTTTGTCAGAAGATTAATATTCCATTTTAGGAAGGCAAGGGAAAATGGAACTGTTCAAAATCCGTTCTTCAGACAGAACCACAAACAAACCCTGAAGTACAATGACTTGATGTGGTATTTAAGGAAGGACCCAGTCTAGCAACTGTCATGTGATGGACTATTTACCAGAAGCTGGGAGAGACTCCTGGAGCAAGTTGGTTCATGTAAGTGAATTAACCAACACACCAGCAGCACTAATCTTCCTGAGTAACAGGCCTGTAACAGCATTAGCATATTAACAGATTACACACAGGTTATAGTGTAAGGCTGCCAGGCACAGAGCAGTAGATTTTCATAATGAAGTTGTTATTCTGCTCACAAATCTCGTTACCAGCTAATGGGATTTCTTCTGACCTCTGTACAGAACTTCTGCCCCTCGCATAGAACAGTAGACTAAACAGCAAAAGAAACATAGCAATATGGTTTGGAAAGGATAAAGGTTTTTTTTTTTTTTTTTTTTTTTTTGAGATATGGTGAGATGTCAAATGCAGCAGCATTTTCAGCTGAAAATGCATGAAATGAGTAAAGAGTTTTCATCATACATCACGCACAGCAGTATTTGCCAACATCAATGTGTTTAGAGGAAGATACAACAATGAAAAACAAAGACATACTGCATTTTAGTAGATATTACATTTATCAGCTTGATAAGGCTTCCAAACAAGTCAACTGCCACAGAAAGCTATCTACACTTTCAGACAGTTGTAGGTATCTCTCACAAACCCTTTTTTAACTTGTGCTAAAGATGGGAGAACACAGTATCTACTTCCCCCTGGGTGAGATTAGAAATTGCATGGATTTTCATCCCGGAATAGATCAGAAATCAACCTCCAGGATGCCCCCAGTGGTAATGCATCTTTTTCTTGTTTTTCTTACTTTGAAATACAAAAGTCTCTTCTTAATGCCCCACAGCAGTCACTTCCACAATTAAGATATGTACTTTAAAATTTAGGACAAATAAGGAAAAGAGCAGCCGTAATTCCATTATTTGTATGTCATTTACATGAATTTAGTCAATACAGTCGTTACATTTACTCACACTAAGTATTTTCAACTTGAATAATGTTTCAATGAGAAGATACTCATCATGAATGTGATCTAATAAGAAGAGTAACCAGATGAGTAATATACCAAATTTACTTCCAGATTGCTAAAACTCTGGGCTAGAAACTACTTTCTAGAATTCTCTCCAGAATTTTATATTAGGAATACTGCAGTGGTATCAATGCTGAGCTAACCACAAGCATACAGAAAAACCACACACAAAGTAAACACGGTGATAAGATTTTAAACTTCAAAGTTTCAGTTCTATTCCTGGATACACCTTTATTCTCACTTTGCTCTGACTAGCTCACAACTTATATGCAGTTTCTACAGTATCTTGCTCTAATCCTGCTTTAAAGGTACTTTGCAGAATTGTGGCAAGAAGTGAATAGAGCCAAACAATTATGTGAGATGCCTAGAATTGTAGTAGAGACAACAATGGAAGTAATCTGACAGCTACACAAAGTATCCTGGTGTCTGAAGCACTTATATGCTCACACTATTCAGACCACTTAACAAAAAGTGTGAGCAGTCCGAAAGAAAAGCCCCTCATTGTGCGAGACAAGGAGCTCCTCACGCTCAGCTGCGCTCCAATGCCTGAAGCCCTGGTAATCACCACTGCCCTGGGTCCTGCACATTCCCACTCCGAAGCGGACGGCCAGGCTCTCAGTTGTCTGATGCCCCTGAAGAGCCCAGCAAAACCTACTAATTAATCTGCTCTTGTTCTTTTTCATGCTGCTCTAAATCTAAGAAATTAGTCTTAATTATTTCATTAAAAGGTTGCATTAAGGTTAACAGAATATGACTGCTTACATAAGTCTCTCTGGTGAGTTTGCTTATTTAAGCATTTATTTAATGAACTGATAGAAGGGTTATAAACTTTCACTGCTTTCTGAACTACCATGCTTTAGGATGATTACAAGTGTTCAGATCTGCTTGACACCATTTTTTAATACAAAAACAGGATACATTCTTTTCTTGTCCGAAATATTGAACAGGGTACAGCTGCTGGCAAAGGTCTTGGCAAATGCAGAGTTGACCCTCTGATAGCAAGAGGTCCTCCTGCACCTTTGCTGTATGCTGTGCCTGTGGCTTCAGCATGCAAAGCAGCACTGTCTGACCTGCAGAATTCACTTTGGCTTCTTGGGTTCCAACCCCAATACAACCATAGAGAGAAAGTGAGGTCTGTACTAAAAATTCATCCCACTGCACTTATACAAGTTGCCAATCCCTACCTTCTCAGAACCGGTCTGACATGCAGCTGGACATTCAAAGTCATCAAGGCACTGTTTTATCAGCATTAAAAATATAAGATTGCTTTGTTTCAACTACAGCAGGATTCTGTCATGTCTGTAGACCAAAAATAATCAACTCTGCCACATCTGAAGGCAGGACACCAATACAGCAAGGAACAAAACACCAATCTTAAATATTCATTGTTTTAACTACCAAAAGCTTCATTGCATTGAATCAAGTGAGATTTTAAATAGAATGTTTCTGTACTTACAAGATTCGAAGGTTTGTCAGCCCTCTGAACACACCATCAGCAATGTGACTAACTCGGTTATCGCCCAGGTTTAGCTTCTCCAATAAACCAAGTCCCACAAAGGCAGACTCCTTGAGGCGAGTTAGTTGGTTGTAGGACAAGTCGCTATAAAAATTGAGGAAATGCTTTAAAGGCGAGCAAGAGGGATTAACTACAAAGACACTATCAAACAGGAAGTCTTCATTAATTTATAACAGAAGACTTATTAAAAAAAAGCAGACAGTATTACCATAGACTTGACAAGTTAACTGAGCACTTTCTTCAGTAATTTAACCCTCCTACATATGCGCTCTCTAATCTGTTATTTGTAACATTACAAAATCCCCACTGAAATTCAACCCAGGACTTACAGTTCCGAAAGTCTTTGGCAGAACTCCCACGCATCTGGGCTGATCCTGTTGATGGCATTTTGGCTAACATAGAGCTGTTGCAATGTTCGTAGACCATACAGCCAGCCCTTGTTTACTTCTGTTAAGTTATTATGCTCCAGTTCTCTAAGGAATTAGAGGGAAAAACATTTGCCAAATAGGCAATCAATGAAACATACATTTACAGCATTTCACCTTGTTGATCTCAAAATGATTTACTAACATTAAATCCTACAGAATCTGAAATGCACGATTATATTCACTTCACAGGACCCAAACAAATGACCAAAAGTACACAAAAAGAAAGCAACACAGCCATGGCTCCACTGACCCAGCAGAACTGAAACCATGGCCATTCATTCTCAAATATGAATATTCCAGTTCTCAAAGATTATTTATTAAAAACATCTTTTGCCAAGAGTGCATGGCACATGCCTGCGCCTCGTCAGAGAGTCACACAATGAAGAATGGCCCCATGTCATGGTGAGTGCAAATACTTTCTTCCAAAGCCAAAAGCAGTGTTTAGAATGCTCCTTTATAGTTCTCCAACTGATGAAGGTACAAAAGCAGTTCAGCCAAACACACAGAATCAGAAAACTGGCAATATCTTCACAACACTGCTGAAGACTCAACCAAAGCATTCTTGATCAAGGAGAAAGTAGTCAGGGAGAGAACCAGTATCTCTCCAAATCTAGAGTTTCCAAACAACATCAAATCAAACTAATGGGGAAATACAGATCAGTAAACCTACTTCCTCATCAATATTTAAATAAAGCCTAGATGTTAGGGAAGCCACACAGGAAATGGTCTCCACAGCTAGAGTTCCTAAAAGAAATTCCATGACTAGGTATACTTACAGTTCTTCTATATTATTCAAGCCAAAGAACGCTCCATCCATCAGTCTGCTAATCCCATTGCGCTGCATTTTTAATGATTTTAAGGATTCCAGGCCTTGGAATGTAAGACTTTCCACTATTTTAATACGGTTCCTTTTCAGTTCCCTTATATAACATAAAGGTGACAATCAAATATTAAGACATCTTTTGGTAAGTAACACTGTAAATACCAAGAACACATAGCAAGGTAATATCCCTGCAAAGGTTATCTTTTTAAGCTTCCAAAACAGCTACTTACAGAAACTGCACATGAGGTAATTTGAAGATCTTTGGTGGAATCACACTAATTCTATTTCTGTTTAGCTTTACCACCACTAGAGAGTTAGATAAGTTATCAAGACAGCCTGCTTCTAGAGTAGTTATTCTGTTGTTGCTTAGATTCCTAGGAAAATAAGAAAAGAAGCTTTTCAGAACATAGAGTATATTAGCAGAAGTGCACAAAAGCAACAACAAGAAACTAGTTATTAATACTCAAGTTCTGTGTGAAGTTGCATCAGAAATCAGAATTCTGGTACCCTGAATAAATCATATTTCCCTTATGGGAATCATTGGTAGAAGCTGCTTTTCCTGGGTGCCCATCCTTCTGTTAGGCACAGTTAAGACAATGTCAACAGTGATCTACTCAAGATAAGCAACATATATAAATAAATAAATCACTATATGTCCCTGCTGGCTGAAATCCCAGCACTTTGACATCACCATTCAGTGATCTTCAGCACTGCCTGAGAAAATATGATGCAGACTTGGTATTAAGAGTATTTTATTCTAAGCACGTTTGCAGCTACAGTGAGCGCTGCTACCCGTTCCAACCCTTGCAGCAAAATCTGTAATAAAGATCTCACAGTAAATGACACCTTCAACATCACCACTCTGGAGCCAGTAGACCACTCATACTTACAGGTACTTCAACTGCATCCTCGGGAAAGAAGTAGTTTTAATTTCTGAGATTAGATTAGAACTAAGATCTAGATTCTCCAAAGAAAGGTAAACTTGCAGCTGCTCAGCATTTATTTCTGGAATTGTGTTGTGTACCCTGAAAAAATACCAGCAAAGATTATTATTAAAACATCCCATCCTTCAAATTTCAGATCTGAAACAACTGTAGGGTTCCTGGCATTAACATTTTAGTGAGTCTTAAAATGGGATAGTGAGTGGTTACCATTACTTCCATTAATATACTTCAGCATTAATCCATAACGCAATACCAAAAACCCAAGACCATTCTGACATACAAATAGATTCAAGTTCTAGGGCCTATAATTAGGCTGTTCCTTGTGGAAACTGTCATTCCTAGGCCACCTCCCTCTCCTTCAACACTGCCTGCCCTGGTTGGCTGCATTTTATTGGTAATTTAGCACGACTTGATTGTCCAATTGATTTGTATTTCTTTAAAGAGTGCTTACGTATTCTCCAAAGCACTTTAGACAAACAGTATTTTGAGACAAATAAGTGATGTTTCCCTGCAGCTTGATAGCAAAATTCTAATACTATCCCCCTTGCTAAAGAACAAAGGCAGAAAAAGGCAGGCAAAACATTGCTTACAGTGAGAGAAGAGTTATATTAGAAGTTGTTTCTCCAAAGTATGGAATTTCGCTTAGCTCATTGTAATTCATTTTCCTAAAAATAAAAGATAATAATACTTGGTTGGCCCTTCAAAGACAACAACTCTATTCTACAAAGTAGAATTAACTCATATCATGACTTTTAAAAATTGTTATGTTTATTAGACAATATTAGAAAAAGACATTCCTTAAAAGCTTGTTTAAAAACTAATAATTTGAAAAAATTTACATTGAAGCACAATTTACTGTTAAAAAAAGGTTACCATTACTTCCATTTAAGATAGAATTAGCCATAGTCAAAACCAGTAGAAATCCTATTTCTTTTTTAAAATAGTTTTCTATCATTAGAAAGCCTTCTGTACACAGAATATTAGAGATTTATATAAAATACAACATAGCGCAGCCATTTTTAATGTATCAACATTGGCTGTTTCTTCAAATCAGATCAGATGCCTGGATACACATTAAAAGTCAAAACTTCGAAGTCTATCAAGTAGAATTTTTGAGATCTTTACTACTGACTTTATGATAAACAGTAACTTACACTTCTTGTAGCGTGTGAACAGACAAATCAATGCTCCAGTTAGATGATAATAAATGATTATGACTTAAATCCCTAGAGAACAAAGAAATAAAGAATTATTCTGTACTTTGTACAACTGTAGTTTATTATTTATGCTCAGAAAGACTACTAAATATTGACATTCTTATTATTTCCCTTCCTTGCAGAGCTTACATGGCATCAGTGGAGAACTACTTAGATCAAACTGTGGGCTCAGGCATTAGAAACCCTGAAAATTCACTGTTTTCACAGGAAACAGGAATATGTGCACATTTCCACTAAATGTTAAGTTAGGCACTTTTAACTGAAACTATTCATCATTACTTCCGTACACATAAGACCACCGAAGTTTGCAGAGAAAATGGTATATCTCACAAGTGCCTTCATTATTTCAATGGCTCAAGAAGCAAATGCTGAAAGTTCAAATCAATTCCTGCAAGAAAATGAGAAATTTAAAGTTCTTGTTTGTTTCCTACACTTGCTGAGGATTTGCAGTTTACACTTCGAATCAGCGACACAAAAGCCACAGTTCAGCTACAAGTGACAAAACAAATTGTCTTGAGATTTGTTTTTATTTTTTAATTCTCTTGAGATTTAATTGGGTCATTAGGCTAATTCAGCATCCTTATTCCTTTAAGGTAGGTTTTCAGGAGGCCAGTTATTTTCCATCAGGGCACTGCATAATGCCAGCCTCAGAGGGACATGCCAACACACAGCGTCCTGCTCAGCGAGAAACCCCTTCCCCATCAGCATCAGGGCGAGCGGCGCTGTTCTAGGGAGAAACACCCTCTCCTAGCCCTGCTGCGCTGCAGCAGCAAAGGGGGCCTGCACCGAACTTCGCCAGCAGCCTCTGCTCAAGCAAAGACCCTGCAGAAACGTCCAACACCAGCGAAGAGCCACACACTCTTCTAGCTGTTACACGAGTGATAAAGCAGCAGGGATTCAGGAGAGAGGCTCAGAGAAGTGGCCACAGGGACTTATAGTATCAGGCTGGACTAGAAACTACAGTGTCCATTTTCTCACATTTTGGACACGCTTCCCGCGGTCACAGACCCTCCACTGCTTGGAGACCACAGCTAGACTGATCACCAGGTACAGGGTGACCCACGTGGCCTGACTTGCTCTGTAAAGAGATCATCCATCTGCACAGCCAGGACTTGTGTTTTCAGGTACAACAAAATATAATTTCTTTGCCCTTAAATAGCCTAAACCCAAGGACACCTCTAAAGGGGTTTTTCTTGGCCATTAAAGATAGGCTGGATGTATCACCTGCAAGTTGCTGTGAAGAAATATGAGAAAAAGAAAGAATGTTCAGTCCTCAAAGTGAGGTAAAATGAAATCACAGAATTGAGGTGAAAAGCAGACAGATTTTTCTTACGTGAGCAAAATTAGCTTTTAACTAACTTTAAAAAGCTTTTAAGCATTACAGGATGTTTCGACTGAGAGGATTTAGAATCAACTTAGTGCTGGAAAAAATGCCGTCCCTCCACATGCTTTGTGTGCCAAAGTCCTGAAAGCCACAACAGAGAACATGCACTTAATTATTGTTTGCAGCATATATCAGATTGCATAACCCCGCGCAGCAGCCAGCACCACTTCTTCCCGCTGCATTCGGTGCCAAGCGGCTCACGCACACACTCCGTCTCCCGCGGGACAGGCACGGGGTCTCCCAGAGCCCAAGGTGCCGCCGACACCATTTTGCTTGTTGGTCACCTGGGCAGCTCCCAGCGCGTTTCCAGGCAGGGGCACTGTCCGCAGCGAGTGCCCTGCTGCTCCCGCGCCTCTCTAGCCACAGAGCACTCCGGGACTCATCTGCGGTAACTCCCTGCTGACACACATATATATTTGATCTTAATGGCCTCCAGCTGCTCTGCACCGGGAGCAGAAGGCCCGCGGGGCTGCAAGAGGCCCAGGAGGCGATGGCCTTCCTGGACGTGCCGTCTCACGACAGAGCTAAGGCTCTTGGCCGTTTCTCACCCTTGACCGCCTAAAGAAACACAGAAATTGCCGGGCTCGAGCGCTCCTGACGACTCCCGGATGGCCGTCTCCCCCGTTTAGGGCTCGGTGACGCCCGCCCAGGCCCGGCGGGCCGCAAGGGCCTGAGCGCTGCCCCGCGCGGCGGTTGTTGCCCCCCACCCCGAGCACGAGCGGGCCCCGCGCGGACGCTCCGCGGC